>LR746264.1:2886877-2906877 GCA_902729315.2 Spirodela intermedia
TGTGTTGTCAACAACAGTGGAATGAGAAAGAGAGGGCGTGTTGATTGTGTGGGAAGGGGGGGAAAGATGGAGAACTATATTACCTACGATAGATGAATGAGAGGGAGAGGGAGGCCAAGCGTAGGGTTAACAAGATTTTCTCTTCCTCGTTAACAGACCACCGCAAAGACGTGTCTTCAGGTCATTCGGCGTCTGCCTCCCCTTTGCTGATCGGTTCTGGGCGACACGTGAGCCTTTTTAGCACTAATGAGATTTCCTGACGACCGTTCATTGAGCAGAGAACAGTTCATTTCTTGGTCTAAATCGTGATTATTGTTGAATAATCTCTTCTTTAATATATGGACTCCCACGTTATGTTTTCTTGGAGGGAAGTAACGCCTTGATGTTTCTTGACCGTGAGGTGTCTCAGATTGAATCCCCATGCCCGCCTTCCTCTTCGATCGGTGTTCACTCCTGATCAAGACCAATCACCGTCGGCCTCGAATTGCACCGGCGGTCTACCCGTGACCCAGCTCCAACACCCTCACGGTCCGGCGTCCACAGACGCCGTCACTCGAAGATCACGTGGGAACTGGAAAGTTCTCCGGCAGATCTCTTGATTGCCGAGGTGCCCCCAGCGCCGGAGGGGAAGTCAATACCCCGGCTCTCTCTCTCTCAATCTATCTATCTATTTACTTATCTATCCCTCCCAGAGAAAAACGGGGCAACATTCCAAGGGAAGGGGTGTCGAGACTGACTGCGACTCCCCAACCGCTTCTCCTTCTCTACCATTAATAATTCTCCCGGCTAGGAGGGGCGACGCTTCTGACTCCAAAGAGCGCACCTTGGAAAAAGAAACGACGCCCCCATTCAAGGCCTTCACCAGGGCTGGTGTAAAGCCCGACAAGAGAAATCTGGATTCCCACTGCAGGAGAAAACGTGAGCAGATAGTGAAGCCTGAGGCCCCCCCCACCGCCTTCCCCATCTGGGCCAAACCGAACCCCACCATGAGAAGAAAGGCCATTACAGATTCATTTGAAGCCATTAACCCCTTCCCCTCACATGCATGTCTCCGTCTAGGTTCTCTTCACCTGGTCGACTCTCTCTGTCTCTGTCTCCCTCTCTCGGTTCTCCCCCTTCTTCTGTTATTTGTTACATGGAGAGGGGGATGGAAAAGAGGGTTGCCCATCTTGACTGAGTCCAGTGAGATTGTGGTTCGACAAATGGGCGAACACAAGGATGGATGTCTTCATTTTGGTTCCTCCTCGGCGGGCAGCGAGTCAACCTCCCTCCGCGCTGTGAGCCCTACCCTTTTTCGCTGATCGTGAAAGGCCGACCTCCCACCCGCTCGTACAGTTCGTCCACTCTTTACTCGAAGAGCACGGCGACCGAATTATGCACTGTTGCTCACTGTTCGCCTATTTTATCTGGAAACATAGAAGGCCGTGCTCTTTGCTTCCAAGAGCACGGCCAAATGGCTCGGGGCGGATTGTTATGAGAGAGAGAGAGAGAGAGAGAGAGAGGAAGGGAGGTGAATTGAGAAGACACTGGGATCTCTCACGGACGAGACTTGTCGTTCGAAACCCACTGCATTAAATTACATAGGACGATCTTCGTTTCAAAATCAACATTTAAAGCTCTCCCTCTCTCCCTCCCCCAGAAAAGATTGCGTCCGCGTAAGTCGTGTTTTCCCATGGAGAGCAGTTTCTCCGAGAAATTGGTGGGGGGACAAGATGGCCAATCTGGGTTCTATAATATGGGGAGTAGGTTTATCCGGTGTGTAGGGTATGCGGGAGGGGGAAGGCTCTCAGAGAAGGAAGATACTCTCTCCATGGGAGACGTGCAGTCTCTCTACAGACAAGAAAATGCAGTCAAGGCAAGCTACACCTAGACTAGTCCCTCTCCACCTCTCTCTCTCTCTCTCCCTATCTCTCTTCTCCTCTCCAAGTCCGTGCCCATCGTGTGTTATCTTCTCAAGGAGAATAGTTTTCTCCCTCGGAAGCCAAAGGGAACGCCGACAGCCACCCTCCGAAAGGCTAACCCTAAGTTGTCCAATTCACAAGCAAGAGCAGCGCCAGAAAGACTCGGTTCCTGTAGCCGCTTACGGAGGCAGCGAAGAAGAAGATGAGAAAGAAGGTCACACGTCAAGCTAGGAATCTCCAGAACCGGCGAGCCCTAGAAAACCAGGAGACCGTGCGTTAACCTCCCACATGGCCCCGACGCCAAGGCGGCCGCTACTGCCTACGTTCTATCTTCCAAAGCCTTCACAGTAACATCATTGTTGCACCTTATTTCTCATTTATTAGACATCCACGTTGAACAATTAGACCGTATTTTACTCAACTAATAAATAACAAAAATTTTCAGACTTTGTATCTTCAAGCAAACGCTTAAATAGGGACTTAATTTCGCAGAATCAGTGGGGATGTAACTGGCTCGACATGGCGAGTCTCTTTCGTCCAAGATTCACAGGATTTAATCTCCTGTGTACACGACCACTTGCAGCTGCTAGCTCATCAGATCATGGCCGGGTCCAAGAAACAAGGTGTTGCTCTATAATCGGCCACAATGAACAGCAAAGAGGAGAGTGGGAGCAAGTGAGTTGGGCTCACTTCCCAAACCAGGCATAGTCCAAACCAAGTGGGCACAAACAAGCACATTCTTGTTGGGCTGGAATTTAAGCAGTATATTAGACCTGTTATTGTCCTGCAATTTAAGGAGTTTATTAGATATGTTTATGGGCTGGAAATTGAGTACTGGATCTGGTTTTGGATCCAGGATAAAAAGATTTATATCGGGTAAAAGGATCTATCCGTTACGCCGAGTGAATCCAAGGCTTGCAGTCTCGGGCATGGGGGTGGGGACTTGGATCTATCAGTTACACCGTGGAATCAGAAATCTACGGACTGTCGGGTATGTGGACGAATTGATTATCTGTTTTACCACAAGCATCTGCATGTAGAGCAAAACTAACTGACGCTCATTAGCGTTACATATGGCATATTTCGACCCAATGATCACCATTTGAATATTTATATATATATATATATGGTGGCAATTCTGGCCAAAACCCTAATCGCTCTCTTGAATTCCTCTTCAATTTCTTTGAAAAAGGGGGTCGACCGCGAAGAGAAGGGGGAATAGCTCAACGGACGATCACGGATGGCACTGCTTCCTATTTGATTCATAAAGGGAAGGGAAATTCAATCGTGTCGGGCCCCTCTTAATCTCTTCATCTGGTTTGAGCTATGGCTGATCGCAGAAAAGAGGGAAACGAGGATTGGGTGGAAGCAAAGAAATGACGAAGAAACTGCTTCACATCCTTCCAGCATAGAAGAAATCTCAAGTATCCATCTTCTTCACGCGGTTGCAACAAGATATCTCTTACCTTCGTCCTCTGAATTCACCTGCAACGAGGAAGCTATCTTAGAAGAAAACAATGCCTACTTTCTGTGTTCATGTCGCCAGTGAAGAAATTCAAGCCTCCATTCTGTGCTTGATCCAGTTGATATGAAATCGACATCTTCGTCCAGTACTAAGCCAACAAAGATATAAATCCAAGATATGACGTTGCTGCCCGAGTCACTCAAAAAGAAAAGGGAAAAATAAAGGGGAGAAGATTATCAAAATTCATCAAATCACTGCATTCTAGTTGATCCTACAAAGAGGAATGCGTGAAGAGAAGTTGAGCCCAATAGTCTTATTCAAAAATGATGGTCCTCATCCCAAGCCTGCGGAAAAAGAGAATCGTCTTCCGCTAGGGTCAATTCTCACCACCATCTCATTAAGTTCAAGTTATTGAAATTTGGGTACTCCTCGATAGAACCTTTAATCTAAAAAAGAGAGAATTGGACATTTCTCTATCTAGTCATCTACAGCCATGTAATCTAGAAAGAAATTTTGAGGTAATCCTGCGTGAGACGGAACCGTTAAATTTAATATGTTGTTGATGTGGATGATTCTAAGGAGATGTGGGAGATTAAATAAAATGCTGAAGATCACGAGCGGAAGCAAGGTAGGAACGAACAATTTGGGCAAACCTACAGGCACAGGGTGCTCGAAATATAATAAAATAAATCCGAGTTATCATGGGTTTTGGTCATCCAATATTAGAAAGGTGGGCTATCATATGGACACTTGGCAGCAGTCGCAAGACGAATATATTAAATAAGCAAATGAAGACTGCGAGAAGGGCGAGGAATTACCCACTAGGGAAAGACTTCACCTGCTGATGCACTGATCATGAACTGAAGCAAGAAATAGGAGAAGCGGCTGGAGAGAGGCTGTCCGGGGTCCATAGATGTCGTGCTGGTTGCGGACGATCTCCAGCAAGCAGAACGAAGGCAATAGTGATGGGTCAGGATGGTACAGCCCAGATGATGTTATGCGAACAACCTGAATCGGCAAGATGGCAGTAATTAAGGGAGAGAAGGTGGCTAGTGGTGGGGCGGAGGCAAAGAAGGCGAGCGGTGGCAGGACGAAGGCAAAGAAGGTGACTGGTGGCAGGGCGGAGGCAGAGAAGGCAGCTGGTGGTGGCAGTAATGTTGAAGGTGGCGGCGGCAGTGAAGAAAGTTGGCGACGACGGCAAATGAATGCATCGTCGGCACCAGTGGTGGAATGGCAGAGCTCCAACTGGGAGCAGCAGATTCCTCTCAACTAACACTACTGGGGCCAAGGGTCCTCTCGACCAGCCCTACTAGGGTGACGGGGTCATGTAGCCAACTCCTATGGGCGCAGCGACAAACAAAACGCCGGCCTCTTACTCTTCAAAAATCAAGTTCTACCTCTAGGGCAATAGATCAGGCCTTAAAAAGGCCTACATGAAAAAAAAAAACGGATAATGGGCTCAACGAGCCCAGAAGTGAAAATGAGCCCACTCATAATAAATGAATTTGTTGGAGTTGAGACAGGTCTGTCGGCATCTGAATTTGCAGTGGGCTTTCAGGGTCCACATTATACTAGGTTAAGCTCGGTTTGCCTATAGGACTTGTCCTTCATCATCTCTCTCCTTGTCTACAGAACTCGACTTTGTCGAGTGAAGGGGTGGCATATTGTTGTAGTGCTCCTACTTGCAAGGATCAAGTTGGCATAGAACCTACTCTGTGATCTATGAGTCATGTATTGGCGAATGATCCTTCCAATGAATCAGAAATATGTGATGCCCACTACCATCAATAAAAATCACGTAGCTAATATATCTTCTACTTGCTCATGTCACTTTCAAAGAATATATGGTGGACAATTAAGTGGGCTGTCACTTGGAAATATAAGATTTAGCTCACATAGCTCACTAGGTATATTGGGTGATCTATGATAAGCAACAAGATCTGTGATATTAATGGGTAAATTTCTCTCTGAGGTTAACTTTTATTTTAGCCCAAATTTCTACAAGTTATTGACCTCTACATTCTAATAGATGATCTATATTCTGTCAATACGTTTTAGGAGGTCCTACTAGCCTCAAGTCAAAAAGTCTAATCTTTCTAGCCTTTAACATGTCATACCACCACAAGCAATTATCCATGGTAGCCTCACAATCAAAAAATAAATCTTAAGATTTTAAGAGCCCTCAAATGTGGAATGTTGACCCAAACATATTATTAGTAATTTTTGGGTTCTGAAGGTTCATCATAAAACGTACTCCTATAGTAGTTGTCTCTAGAAGGTTTTGGGCTCTAGGTAACTCAAAAGGAGGAGATGTGTGTCAGTCAAGAGAGCTGTCCTGTTCTCTTTTGGCTACCAATTCTATGATCAATGGTATTTAACATATCAATAATTTTTTTGACCCATGGAGGTGCACCATCCTTCATCTCAAGATCTGGGCGATCCTCTTATGCTAAATATTCATGTCTGGACCTATGAGACATGGGGTAAGATATGCAAAGTCTAGTTAGTATGAGGTAATAAATACATATGTATGTGCCCTACAGCCTAATGCTTTAAGATCAAATGATGCAAATAATACAAATGACATGTGAGAGGGAAAATAAAATGCAATAGACACCAAAATTTAAATAATAAAATTAATAAAGAAGAATTAAAAATTCAAATACAAGGTCAGACATCTAATGAGCAGGAGCAAGTTAGGAATAGGCATTTTAGGCAAATCACAAGGTGTAGGGTGCTAAAAAATGTGATAAAGTAAATTCAAGTTATCATGGGTTTTGATCATCCAATATTAAAAAAGTAGTTATCCTACAAATGCTATGCAATAATCACAAGAAGAACTAGATGATAGTCACAAGAATATTGAGGGATTAACAATTAGGGAGGAACGTTGCCTAGTGATGCATTGATCAGGAGTTGTAATGAGAGAGGGGAAATGGCTAAAGAGAGGTTGTTTGAGGTTGGTGGATATCATTCTGGTCATGAACAGCCTCTAGCAAGTAAGATGAAGGCAATGGCATTGCATCATGATACAGTCTAGATGATGATGTATGAATGACTTGAATTTGCAAGATGACAACAATTGAAGGGCAAGGTGGCCAGTGACAGGGCAGAGCTGGAGAAGGTGGTTGGTGGTAAGGCAAAAGTAGAGAAGGTGGCCAGTGGAAGATAAGGAAGATTGTTGGTGGTGGGGTGGAGGCAAAGAAGACAGCCAATGGTGGGGAGGAAGTAAAGGAGGAGAAAATGGCAATAGTGTTGACGGTGGTGGTGGGAGTGAATGAGGTAGTGGCGATGACAAATGAATGTGTTGGTGATAGTGATGAAGAAAGTGGAGGCGGCAGCATAAAAGATGATGGCAACAATGATGGCGACAATAGTGTAATAATGAAGTTGTTGGTCCCTAGATGACTAAATAATTCAAGAGGGGGGGGGGGTTGAATTGACTTTTCAATTTTTCTTCTTCTTAAGTATAATTATTTTTATTTTATTTTATTTTATCTATTAATATCTCATTTATATCTCTATATTAATATATAAATAAAAAATAAAATAACAAAATATACTTCACTCTAGATTTTAGAGTGGTTTAGTTGACTTTGTGTTAAGAAAATTTAAGATGACTTGATAATAGTGAAACAAAGTAATTATGAATTGACTATTCAGCCAATTAGAAGAGAGAATGACAACTCATCAAATCACTTAAAATAAGAAACCACTAATCCAACGGTTATTAAAGATTGACGTACCAACATTCACTAATCCAACAGTTTTAAATCAAAACCTTATAAATAGAATATTGTAAATAGAAAGCAATTTGATGTAATTCCTTTTTCTATTCATCTCTTCCATAATTTCTTTCTCTCTCTCTCCTCTTCTTGAATTCTTCACATGGTATTAGAGCAATAGAGGATCAAATGACTACATTGATGAGATCACTCAACTCTATATCTCAAGCAATGATAGCTTCTATGGTCTAAGCTTCAATTGGCTGTTCCCATTAGATTAATCTTGTGCCATGATCACCATGTAAAATTTGGTGGCACCATGATTAGCATGTATTGGGTTTTATTCTTTCCTCTCTTTTTGAATATGTACTCTCAAATATTGGACAGAAGAATACTACAAAAGAAATGTGGGATGTAATAGAAACAACATATTTGTCAAAAGGAAAATCAAGAATTATGAACCTTTAAAAAAGATTCCACAATGCTAATAAGGGAGACATGACTATTGATCATTACATTAAGATGTTTAAAAATATAGTAGAGGAATTGTCATATACAGGACATTTGGTTGATGATGCATTAATGATTTTTGCATTTCTTAGAAGACTCAGTACCTCTTACATTTCATTCACCGTACGTATCAATGCAAATCTATATCATTTCACATTTGAAGAGATAATAGCCGAATTAAAGGCTCATGACGTAATTTATGTATTTCATCAGATTCAAAATACCAATAGTCTAGCTCCTGCAGGCAACAGTGTTCAACTTTATTCATCTCAAATTCAAAATAAAGGAAATTGGCAATGGCAAAATAGAGGAAGTAAGGATCAGAAGAAATAGGAATTGACAACCTCAGTGCCAAATATGCTCACAATTTAGACACCGAGGTAAGGAGTACAAAGAAAAATATTCTGATAATTTTTATGCATTGAGTAAAAGCAATCTTGCACCTGAATAGAATCAAGACAACTTAGTGACTCAATTTCCTCAAGCTGTACCACAAGCATATATGATGAGCATTAGAAATATTTCTGAACCCTCTACTGCAATTGCTTGGTTTTCAAACAGTGGTGCAACACACTATATTACTCCTAATCAACATGTGATAAATATGCCAACAAACTATCAAGGAATGGATCATCTCAAAATAGGTAATGGCTTAGGTTTCAAAATTCAATCTCTTGGTGATACTTCCTTAAAATCTTTCTCATTTTCACCAAAATTAAAAGATATTTTATATGTACTAGAGATCACTAGAAATTTATTATCAGTGAACAAGCTAATGACTGATATCAACATTTTTGTTGAATTTCATATTGATTATTGTCTTGTGATGGACAAGAAACCACACAACATCTTCCTCGAGGGAACAACTAAAGATGGGCTTCCTCAAAGAACTAATTTTCACATGTGGCACAATAGACTTGAACATCCTTAGTTTATAATTCTTCAAGAAATAATATTGGTGTGATGCTTGTTATGTTTCAGAATCTCACAAACTTTTATTTTCTAGTTCAAATAAAATCTCAACAAAATCTTTAGAACTAATTCACTTAGATTTATGGGGACCCTCATTAGTTCTATCTCATTTTAATTTTTCTTACTACATTATTTTTATAGATGATTTCAATAAATATACTTGGCTATATCCTCTAAAACTTAAGAATGATATTTTTAATATTTTTTTTAGAATTTTAAAATAGAGTAGAAAGACAAATTTCTACAAAATTTATTTTCTTTCAGTTTAATTGGGTAGGTAAATTTCAGGCCTTGCATTGTCATCTTAAAAATCAAGGCATAATACATAGAGTTTCGTGCCCTCATACTTCTCAACAAATTGGCATAGTTGAAAGGAAACATAAGCACCTCAAATAAACATGTTTATCACTTCTTCGTCAAGCTTCAATGCCAAATAAATGTTGAGATGAAGCTGTATGCACAGTCACTTATTTAATTAATTGAATGTCAACACCAATATTGAGAAATAAATCTCCATACGAGGTTCTATTTAAATTTTTTCTCGATTATAATGTTTTAAAAACTTTTGGTTGTTTATATTATCCATACCTACAACCCTACACTCAACATAAATTGACATCATAATCGGATCAATGTGTTCTGTTTGGTTACAGTCCATTACATAATGGTTACTGACGTGACTCAGTTGTTGTATGTTAAATCACGCAAATATAAAATTTATAAAACTAGAAAATATAATTTTTCAGATATTTAGAAGTATTTCTAAATAAATGTATTAATTATAATTTAATAAAACTTCCAAAAATAGTGGTAATTTTTCAAGTCGATCATAGAAATATAATATAATATCTAGTAATTATTCAGAATTTTTCTCGATGAATACGATTTTCTATGAATTTTATACTAAGAATTGAAAAGGAAATATATTTAAAATTCATAAAAAAAGAAAAAATGTCAAGATGATGTCAGCACCTGGCGAATGCGAATCAGGCGGAAACATAGTTCCGCTCGGTGATTCTTACGTAAGCAATTACAAATGATTTAATTTATCAAATTAAGATCTGTAAAAGCTAGAAGAATCGTAATTGAACAAAATATATTTTGGTAAATTAAAAATACAAAAATTATCACTAAATGAAGCATAAAATAAGTTGAAAGTAAGAAAATAGAGTTCCGACATCGCGACGGCGATGCGTTGACGATGCACCGGAATCTTGAGCATTCGGGAGGATCGTTGTGTAATGTCCACAGCCTTGAAGGCTCTCCTTACACAAAGAAGACGTGGGCAATCTCTAGATCTTCTCACGAAGTCTAGAGATCACTGAAATGGGTGGTTGAGTCGTCTCCAGCGGCTGTCACTCAGTGGAGCAGAAAAATAGTGACTTTGCGACTCTCCGTCGACTGTCACCTAATGGAGAGGAACTGGATGGAGGTGGGGTGCGTGTCAAGGAGCTTCATCCTCAAGTCCGCACAGCAAGAGGAGGCTCTTCCTCGCATCTGGTATGCTCTCAAGAGATGGTGACTCATCTCCCGGCAGATCATCCTCTTCCTGACAACGGCTTGTTCGTCGATCAATCGGAAATGATTTACTGGATGGATTCACGATCCTTTTATCGCAAATTGTTCAACAATTTTAGTAGTAATGCTCCGCGAATCGCATTGATGAGACTTTTGCCGATGATCCAACGATTCTCGTTGCTTAATCCTTCACTGACGATCTGTAAGAAAGTCGCAATAATCAGATAAAAATATATGAATTTTGACTCTAGGAGGATTCGAACCCACGTCGGTCGCCTGCCTCTTCTGAGGAAGGTGTGATGCAGGTTTAATCCCACATCAATTGTGCGTCGATTTTTTGGGCGAATATATAGTAATGTTAGCTTTATAAGCAAAGTCACTTCTCTCGTGTGTACAACCACTCCTTGCCCCATAGCTAGTTGGCCAGTGGTGACGTGGAAGGAGAGTGGTGCACACGTGCCCCTATTAGTTCAAGCCAAGCCACTCGAGCCCTTACTCGTGGCTACTCCCCAACTACACTTTTGACCCGCTTGTGGGTTTGACTAGTCGGCAGGTCCCCCCATTTTGCAATATTTTTATTTCTTGTTCTTCATTTATCTCAAAAGTAAGACTGTAAAAATCATATAAAATCACATAATTATCCAAAAATTCACGTTAATCAACTGAAAACCACTTTTCACACTTTAACACAAATATAAGTCTATTATCATGAGTTAAGGCTAAAATTATATTATTTACTAACTATTAACTCATGATAATGAAGACTTATTAGCTACCGATGTTTAATCATAAGTTCAAGTAAGTTGTTTATTTCAAGGCATGTTATTTTTTATGAACATATTTTTTTTTATATTTTTGAAATAAAATTCCTAAAAATTATAATATATTTGTTGATAAAAGTATTTTAGGAAGTTGTCTAGACTCTTATTCTTTCCTACAATCTCCACAAGTCAATTGACGAGTTTCACAAAATCTGATTCTCTCACTTACAGTTATCCATCCTTTGAGTTAAATATTTCTTCCCCAATTACCAATCATCAAATAGTTGAAATACCAAATTCATCTTCATATCATTCTCATACACTCACTCAAAGTTCACAATCCACTCCTCCAACCAAACATAGGTCTCTTAAAGACATATACACAGACTACGGTGTTAACCTAATTTTCCTTCAAAAACAACACAACCTTCATGTTAATCTCAACCCCCCTTAGTGGGAGAGTTGCCACCAGATCCCATAAGAACTCAGGAAGTCACCATGCCAAGATGCCTTGAGCATCGAAGAACATGCTAAGAGGCACCCTTGCCACCATGCCGAGAGGTATATGTGGCATCCATCTCACCATGCCAAGATGCCCCCAGCTCCAAAGAACGTGCCGAGAGGCACCCTTGCCATGATGTCGAGAGGTGCAATTGGCATCTATCTCTGAAGAATGTGCCTGAGAGGCACCAAAAGTGCTTGGGCGTGTGAAGTACCAAGATGGGTGACCTCCTGAGAAGTTCGGCCCAAGATAGTTATACAATAAAAAATATAAAAAAAACCCTCATGTTAATCTCACCACTCTTAGTACAAAATATCCACTACCATTATGTTTTAATATTACATTATCTCATGTCATAGAACCAACTGATGTTAACTCAGCCTCTAAAAACCCTCAATGGATGCAAGTTATGACTACTGAATTTAACACACTTATTAAAAATAATACATGGACTCTAGTACCTAGATCTCTCAACTTTCATGTCATAGGCTTTAAATGGGTATTTAAACTAAAATATAAGTTGGATGGAACTATTGATAGATATAAAGCTAGGCTAGTAGCAAAGGGGTTTAACTAAAGAGAAGGTTTTGATTTTTCTAAAACTTTTAGTCTAATTGTAAAAATTATATTAATTTATATTTTATTATCTCTTGCTATCAATCTTAATTCATGTATTCATTAACTTGATGTTTTGAATGTATTTTTATATGGAGATATTTCAGAATATATTTACATAGAACAACTGACGTGACTTAGTTGTTGTATAGTAAATCACGTAAATTTAAAATTTATAAAACTAAAAAATATTAATTTTTAGATATTTAGAAGTATTTTTGAAAAAATGTATCAATTATAATTCAATAAAACTTCTAAAAATATTGGTAATTTTCTAAGTCGATGACAAGGATGTAATATAATATCGGGTAATGTTTTAGAATTTTACTCAAAGAACATAATTTTTTATGAATTTTATACTGAAAAATGAAAATACAATATATATAAAATATAAGGGTGTGGACGTCATGATGATGTCAACACCTGACAAATGCAAATCAGATGGAAATAAAGTTTCACTTAGTGATTCCTATGTAAGTAATTACAAATAATTTAATTGATCAAATTAAGATTTATAAAAGTTAGAAGAATCATAATTGAATAAAATATAGTTTGGTAAATTTATATCATATAAATTATCACTAAATGAAGTGAAAATTAAGTTAAAAATAAGATAACAGAGTTTTAACATCACAAAGGGGATATGTTGGTGATGCACTAGAATCCTGAGCATTTAGGAGGATCGTCATGTAGTGTTCATGGCCTTGAAGGCTCTCCTTATATAAGGACAATGTGAGTAATCTTTAGATTTCTTTACAAAGTCTAGAGATTAATAAAATGGGTCGTCGAATCATCTCCGGTGACTGTCACCCAACAGAATAGAAAAATGGCGACCTTGCAACTCTCTAGTGGCTGTCACTTGACGGAGAGGAACTAGATGGAGGTAGGGGGCATGTTAAGGAGCTTCATCTTCAAGTCCGCATGGCAAAAAAAGACTCTTCATTACATCCAGTATGTTCTCAAGAGGTGGCGACTCATCTCCTAATAGATTGTCCTCTTCTTGATGACAATTTGTTCGTCGATCAATTGGAGATGATTTACTTGATGAATTTACAGTCCTTTTATTACAATTTTTTTAATAATTTTAATAACAATACTCTGTGAATTAGATTGATGAGATTTTCATTGATGATCTAGTAATTTTGGTGGCTTAATCATTCACTAACGATTTATAAGAAATTTGCAATAAATAGATAAAAATACGAGTTTTGACTTTGAAAAAATTTGAACCTGCGCCGATTGCTCACCTACATGAGAGAGATTGAAATAAGTACTCTAATGCTCTTATCAAGTGACATCATCATAGTATATCTGTATTATAATGAATGGGTAGTTTAGGTATTTAAATCTTCGAAGTCTTTCAAAGGAAGATGTGATGTGGGTTTAGTCTTATATTACTTGTGCGTCAAAGTTTTAGATGAATATATAATAATATCACATTTTGAAGTAATGAGTCCCTTTCTCCGATGTGTACAACCACTTTTTACCTCATAGTTGTCTAGCCACCGATGACGTGGAAAGGGAGTGGTGTACACGTGCCCCCATTAGTCTTAGCTACTCGAGCCCCTACTCACGACTCCCTCCAACTATCCTTCTGACTTATTTGTGGGCTCAGTTGGCTAGCTGGTCCCCCTTATTTTGTTATATTTTTAATTTTTTCTTTATTTATCTCAAAAATAAGACTATAAAAATCATATAAATTCGTAGAAAATCACATAATTAGCCAAATTTTCACATTAATCAACTGAAAACCACTTTTCACACTTTAACACAAATATAAGTCTATTTATCATGAGTTAAGGCTAAAACTATATTATTTACTAATTATTAACTCATGATAATGAAGACTTATGAACAATCACCTAATTTTAATCATCCATATTTTCCTAGTCATGTATGTAATTAGAAAAATTAATTTATGACATTAAGCAAACCCCTTGTGCATAGTTTCACAAACTAACATATTATCTTCAAACACTTGGTTTCACTAGTTCTAAAATTGATACATATTTATATTACAATTATTTTTCTAATCCAGTATTTTTACTAATTTACGTAGATGGCATACTCATTCTTAGTCTTAAACAAAATTACATCGACAATATGATTAATTCTTTACATGTGAATTTTGCTCTTCATGACTTAGGTCCAACCCATTATTTTCTTATTATCAAATTTATTAAAAATAATTATGGTTATCTTTTATCTCAATCAAAATACAACACATCATTATTACATCATGGAAAGATGGACCAATCTAAACAACTTTCAATGCCATGCTATACTTCCTCCTCTCTTATAACAAATTATTCTTCTTCAGTTGATTTTACATTATATAGAAGCATAGTAGGAGTATTACAATACATAACCATCACATGACCTAATGTTTCCTTTGCTGTTAATAAAGCCTATCAAAAGATGCATGCACCAACATTTACTAATTGGATTAACCTCAAGCATCTCCTTAGATATCTAAAAGGAAGCATTATGTATGAACTACAATTTTATAAAAATTCTGAAAAATCAATTTCGACTTATAGTGATGCTGACTAGGCTGGCTCAAGAGACAATCGGAGATCAACATGAGGATATCTTATCTTCCTAAGAAATAATCTGGTCTCCTGATCATCTAAGAAATAACCAACAATTGTTTGATCAAGTACATAGGCTGAATACAAAGCTTCAGCAAATACTACAATAGAAATAACTTGAATTCAATCACTTCTCACTGAAATCAATATTCAACTTTCATCTCCAGCAACAATTTATTGTGACAACATTGAAGTGAGCTATCTAGCACCAAATCTGATAATTCATGTACATATGGAGCATGTGGAAATAGATTTTCACTTTGTACATGAAAAAGTAACATCTAAGCAATTGCAAATCTATTTTGTTCCAAGAACTCATTAGTTAGCAGATGCTTTGACAAAACTCTTGACAAAGAAACACTTTCTCTATATCAGAGATAAGCTTTGCATTGTTTCGATGCTTAGCTTGCGGGGAAATGTTAAGGAAATTCAAGATGATGGTATGACTGTGAAATAGAATAACTACTAACTGATTGTTCAACTGATTAGAAGAGATAGTGACAGCTCATCAAGTCCCTTAAAATAGAAAACCTTATAAATAGAACACTATAAATGCTAAATAGTTTAATACATTTTTTTTTTATTCCTCTCTTTTATGATTTTTCTCTCTCTCTCTATCTCCTCTTCTTGAATTCTTCACACTTTGACCTACATCCACTTTCAAAGACTTCACCTCGATTCCACTATTTCATCCTTAGAATACACCCTTGATTTTAAGGGAATCAAGAAGCCTTTACATTCATGGGCTCTGCAAGCTTGTGACCAATCAACCTAGATCTCTAACCCTAGAGTTCTTAGGTCCTTAGATATCCTTGTTGCAAGCAAACCACAAGTGTCTCAACTAATCCACATACAATAGCCAATATGACTGCATTGATGGCACACCAAGTGTCTCAACCAATCCACACACCACAAACTAAGGTATAAATAATAAATAATATAAAATAATTTTTCCACAGCCTTCAAATCTTATTTTCTGTTCACCAAGAATTGTTGAAGGTTTTTGTGAATGCTAGGTTAAAAGAAGAACCTCTTGAGAGTTGAAGATATGTCCATAGCTCCCTTGAAGTAATCAATCTCACCCTTGATTCTTGGAGACTTGAAATGAGTCGACAAAGAGGAAAAAATTGTCATTGAAGCAGCAGCCGTCACCTAAATTATGCTCTTCTCTCTTGCCCTAATTTTGGGTGAACTACCTTCTTTATAAGTAGGCTGGACCGCTCCCTTTTGGCCCTTATCAGGTCAAATGGTTGAGCTAAAACTAGCCTTAAGAGGCCAAACGTGGATCCTGAAAGGTATAGAAAAAAGTAATTAGAAAGGGTAAAAAATTCATAACTCTCTTGATACTTAGAATATTTTGAAAATATTTTCAGCCCTGAATTCCTCTTTGAATTAGCTTTCCATTTAGTGTCCAACAATTGTATCTGTCGCTCATTTTCTGAAATAAAAATTAATTTAATACAAAAGGTCATGTTGCCAGACTATTTTGCCCCTACATGAATATATGAAGTTAGTAATCTTATAAAATCAATATCAAATCAACACTTTAATAATTCTCTCTAAAATTTGTTTCTCATAACTCCTTGTTAAAATAATTTTTTATTGATTACTCACATCCCTCTATTGTTGAAGTCATTTGAAACAAAAGATTTAAGCATTAATACCTACATGTGAGATGATTGCATCTTTAGCTCATATAGACTTTGTATTGTCTTTATATCCAATTCGTTTAAGAGATATATATGACATAATTTTGTTCATGTAATTCAAACCTCAGATCATTATTCAAGCAATTTAAACATAAATACATTTACCACATAAATGATATATTTAAGTCACATCAAATATCATCAATTTCAAAATAATCAAGTTAATGTCTAAAATTCATCAAAATTATATTTTCTCTTCTAGAGTTAATTCATAACTCAAAGGAAGCTCCAATCGAGAGTAGTAAGATACTCTCAACTAACCCTACCAAGGTGACGAGGTTCTCTTGACCAACCCTACCAAGGTGACAGATTTTTCTCGACCAACCCTACTAGGGTGACAAGATCCTCTCGACCAACCCTATTGGGGTGATGCGACCAAGCCTTATAAATGCCTGAAGGGGAAAAAAAAAGATAATGAGCTCCATGGGCCCACAAGTAAAAATGAGCCCACTAATAATAAATGAACTCACCTGAGTTAGGATGGGCCCTCCAGCACCTAGATTTGTAGTAGGCTTTGGGGCCCACATCAGACTAAGCTGAGCTCGGTTCACCTACTAGGTCTCATACTGCATTAGTTGCTCAGCCAAACATTCAGCTTGTAAAATACTAAATAAATAGTAGAATGGAAGGACGAATTCCCTAAAGAGTGGATTGACGTAGGTAAAGAGGACTGAATCACTGTAAATTTGTTGTGTGATCTTATTGATGATTGCTACGTCGAATAGATTTGTATAAAGTTTCAAGATATAAATAAAATAGGATCACATTAAGGAAAATAAAATAGAGTTTCCAGATTTCTTGTGTGATCATGTGACCACTAAGAGACCAATATCGTCTATCTATGATGCCTCACCACAATTCATCTCACACGTTATGAGATGTTAAGCGTGTATCCCATGCCCATATAAGATACTCCATGAAGCATACAATGTGGTATGAAGATAGTAAAGAGCATGAGATTTTCTACAAGTATAAAACTTCTATCTGAAATCAACTCCTCTGAAACTCGGGCACTTGAAACACTTCCGACTGGACTGGGACTCATCCTATAATCTCATCCCAGATGTGGTAGCTGTGCAACTTGTTCGCGGGGATTCCTAGTGTTAAACACTAGATACGGGGCTGGAGAGAGGCCCATTAGAACAAGCCCTTTAAGAAATACATGGGTCAAAGGGCACGGCCTCCACAGCCCTGGCGATCAGAGATTTGTCGCCGGTCAGACTCACTCCCTCTGCTGGTCCCCTTCCCGGCCGGCGATTTCGCCGGCGGCGGTGGGGTCGGGGAGGAGACGCTAGGACGGATGGGTGGCCACGTTTCCCTCTTCCCCTCCACCACTCCTCTTCCCCCGTTGCGGGCCTCCACCCCGCAGGCGCCACTCTCTTCACCAGGAACAGTAACCGCCCCCCTCCCCTTTCCCTGCAACTGGCGGCGCGTGGTCCGGCGACGGCGTGGGGGACCTATGTCGATTCCAGACCTCAGAGACGCCTCCGCCTCTGCTTCTGCCTCTGCCTCCTCCGCGACCAAGCACTCGCGGGCCGCCGTGTGTTTTCCCCACGTCAAGAAAACGCAAGAAGGTCGCCTGTCTCTTTCTCTCTGGGTTCCGTGTATAGTTTGGTCTCCGATGCCTGCTCGGACGCCCTTAATTGCCATTGGTGGGTCTGTAGATGAGAGTGATGAGGAGTTGTTCACGGTTCCTGACCTGGGGGCGGAGCCCAGCAGCTCGAAGGCCTCTCCGAGCACGCCGGTCAATCCTAGTGGAAGTGGCGGCAGCGGAGGCGGCGATGGAGAAGGACGGCGGGCAAAGGTTCGCAGGGGGCGGAATCCTCAAGACAGGGAGCACCGGAGACTCAAGAGGTGATTCTCCCTCTCTCTCATCCTTTGCCCTCTGTCGTCTTCCCTTCTCTCCTTCCGTCCCTAGAGACCTGGGTAAGTCTTAGAATCTTACCACTGAACATGGCGTTGTGAGCTGCCGTGATGCGGCCGATCGGGCGATTTCCAACCCCTGGAAGCTATTTCTCAACTCTGACTCGCATACTGCTCAAATACATCATTCCACATCCTCTTAGAAACCAAGACAGTGGGCAGACTTCAACTGCCTTCCAATTCTCCTCCAATAATGGGAATATTGAGTTCTTGCTTTAAAACACATCATAGTGAGAGTTTCCTGGCCGATTGCCTTCCCTTTGGCATCAAAATATTCCCGCGCCATCTCCTGTATTCCAGCGATTTCAATCGCTAGCATGCATTCTTATAATCTCACTGGCAACTCTTTTGAGCTCTTCTTCATTCGTCCATTCGCCATCATCGAACTCCTTCGAAGTTCTGCTGCAGGACTTCCGATGCAATTGTCTCGTCGATTAGAAAATATTCACACATCGGACGAACGAGAAAATATTAATCGATTTCCTCGGCGTGAGGAAGCCTATAATCACCACTTCAGTCAGATGCCCCCCTCATTGAAACCATGATTGACAGTAGTAGTCGGAGTTTACTACGGGTCTACTCCCACTGGACGAACAACAGCAACTGATGTGATGGGGGCCGAGTTGTAAGCAATTTGTGATTGTTAGCTGTTGACCCAAGCTCACTGATCTAATTATGGGATGGCTGGCTCCACTAATGACCATGAGTGTTAGGACTCGGAAACATAATAAAAACTGACTTAAAATGTGCCAGTCAGATCCAGACAGATCGTGTGGACAGCAGTGGGTTTGACTTGGTTCCATTGAGTGTGTTGAGGCTAAATTTGTTGGCTTAAACGTTTGAACTCGTATTCAGGCTCGAAAGATTTGGAAATTTATCTGACATGTGCCAGTCAACCGAATCCTGATTGTGTCATTGACCATGGGTTATAAAATCATATTATTGACTAATTACTGACGCTTCAAGCTGGGAAGGGTATCGTTTACTCTGGGATGGTCGCATTCTCATCAGCTTGAATGTTTTTCTGGGGGAATGTTGACTATGTTCATCGTTTATGTCTATATACACATTTTGGTCTGTGAGTCTTCGAAATAAACTGGCTCTAACTGTCGGATGTCCAAGTTTCTGTTAAACTGGAAGATGTATGCGAGACAGTAACGCTTATCGCTTCTTTGGTGGTCTATAGCGTTCATGCACCTCACATGCGAGTTCTCAAAACAGGTTGCTCAGGAATAGGGTTTCTGCTCAGCAGGCCAGAGAGAGAAAGAAGGTCTATGTGAGTGATCTCGAATCAATGGCCAAAGTGATTCGTGATAAGAATGCAAAACTGGCGGAGAAGATCTCCACATTGGTCAACGAGAACAGCATGCTCCGGAAGGTCCACTGCTTGAGTTTATCGCATAAATTAGTTCTCACTTATTTCCAGATTCTGACAGGCTGGCTGCGATCTTGCTCATTGTCGCAGGTTCTTGTCAACATGAGGCCTAAAGCCGATGAAGGCGAAGGAGCCGGCACCTTAGATGACCAGCTGGGAAACAGTGGATCATCGTTCTCATAGATTACCATGAGCTCAGTTGCATGTCTCTCTTCATTGAGGAATTATTTCACGCGCTAATAGCTTCTGAGAGTTTGCCCATTCTTTGGGTTGCTACCAAGCTCTTCATTTCATGGAAAAATGGTCTTGGACAATGGTCCCCAGCGTCGTAGTATTCACGTCATCCATTTTGTGGAGTTCGTCTAGGTTTTATCCTTGAACAGTCTTCCGTGATCTAATTATCCAAACTTTTCGACGTTCTTTGGGTTTGACG
>LR746264.1:2911877-2996877 GCA_902729315.2 Spirodela intermedia
GGCTATGATCACGCGTTATTTTGGAGAATTTGATGGCAGTGGGCATCTCTATCTATCTCATTCATGGGGTTGACATCAACGTCCACGAGGCTTCATCTGACCACGAATTTGAGAAGGAGAAGAAGAGGAAACTAGAGAGAGAGAGAGCGAGAGAGAGAGAGAGAGAGAGAGAGAGAGAGAGGGCCTTTGAGCGACGGTGAGGGATTCACCTTGTTCTCCTTCACGTTGGCGAAGGCAATCTATTAAAAGAAGCGTCGGAGAACGACATCTAAGAAGCTTCATATCCTTCGGACTTTGTCGTTCGGACTGTTGATTATAAATCACGCGTGTTGATTATAAATTCCCTCTCTCTCTCGTTGATTACTGCAAGTGGTCACCATTATTCAAAACCTCTCCGTCGTCTTGCCCTCATCTATTGTCCTAGGCACACTGTCTTAGCGATTGATTCCCAAAGTTTGGTCTGCAAATCAGAAGGGACAGCTTTGCATGTAGCCCGTAAGAGACCCGAAATATCTGCGGGTAGAAACAAGGGTTTCTTTGTCGAGGCCCAGCAGCCGTCGAGGGAATCCCAGAGGATTCGGGGCAGCACCGGAGGATGAAGTGCTAGAGTATTCCCACGTAGAGCTGGAGAAGCAAGCTGATCGTATCGAATGACCAGTCTTTCATAGTAAAGGAGCATCGATCCTTGTTAACCTCTGGATAGACTGATGGGAGGACCGGTAGACTTAGTCGTAAACAAGAATGGGACTCATCAGAAACGTCCGTGCCGACGGGAGGCCCAATGGTCGGATCATCTGGCTTTGCGTTTATTGAAGTCGGTGGGCATAGGGAAAGTTTAGCGTCTCTCCTAGAGGGAGATATCGGAAGTTACTTGGACGCATTAGGGAATAGATCCACGCCCGGGGGTAGGGGGTGGTTTCCCCCGAATAGTCCTTTCTCTCCTGCCATGGACCCACTCCCTTCAGTTGACCGAAGCCCAGAGAAATAATTGAAGCCTCTTGGCTTCCTCCATCCCCTCGTGTGCAGCTTCATGGGCTGGGGCGGGGGGGTGGGAGGCGGCGCGACATAACCTTGGAGCAAGCGAAGGGGCCGTTCCTTCTTCAAAGTACGATGGCCTCCTGCAACCCCTTTTGTCAGGCTATCTTGTTCCTCTCATGTCTTCTTGACGAGGGCCATGTTATCCACCTCCCCTCGCACAGACACACACACGGGCACCTCCTTGATGATGAGGAGAATTATTAGTACTGTACAAGTGGAGGGGAAGAGGCGGCCAAGGTGGTCCCAGCGCCTTCAGAGGGAGACCTGCGAATCTAACGGGAGAAGGGGAGAAACCTTTTCTTCGTCCCGGGGATGACCGGGGGAAGGGAGGGGAGGGGTGGGTTGGTTGTCCTCCGCCCGTCTCTATCTTCCTCCATTTAAATTATTTGCAGCCACCAAGAGATAAGGTCCCCAGGGTAGGTACCCGTTTGGATGGCGGATGGCACCGAGAGGGCGTTATTGATTTCATATGGAGGATCGGGTGTCCCTGAATTTTCCCTTTGCCGCATTTCAAAGCGACGGGGTAGCTCGGAACGGAGTTGGCACCGCGAGAGTGACGGCATCGGCGGGCGGACGTACCCAAGAGAAGGGGGGGTCCCTCCTCTTGGATTCCCCCGGCCTCGCGGCGGCCGTCCTTTTCAGTCCGCTAGCCCTACGCACACACACGCGGAAGGCGCTATTGGACGACTGGATTGGTCCCGAAAATGATGGTGCATTCGAGGCCCTACATGATTTTTCTAGGTCACAGTGGGACAGCTCAACCAAAATGGAAGGCATGATGACCCGTGTCACTACGAGGCGCCGGCCATTGTTGGAGATGCCTCATCGCGGCGTGCATGCCTCTAGAATTGACTAGAGAATGAAGACGAGCTGCAGATGAAAGATCTGAGTCGTCCTTGGGCAATTCCGACGATGAGAAATAACTTGGGGTCTGGTCCTGGGAAAATTCCACCCCCAGGTAAGGACTATACCATCCTATCCCGTGGTAAAGACAATGGGAAAGGCGACCAAAACCCACTGTAATACTCGCCACCGACGGTCCGTATACATAGACGGCTTCAACCCACAGGCCGATTGATTCCCTTCTTGAGCATGCCTAAAAGTGGAATATAATGTGATATAATAATGAAATTTCCTAGATGTGGCCTCCACATACCGAAATCAAAAACAGTCCAATGCCGATCCTCTCCCCCCACCCTTTCTTAGAGACCATTATCTCGACATTGGAGGAGGGGCGGCGGCCCCTATGCCCTCAAAGCGACGCCAGACAGAAATAAAATATGTGCGCAGAACGATGAGCAGCAATTAATATTACAGGAACATTTTATTGAATAAGCGCCGGCCTTTCCTCTTGTTCCGACATGACAAAGCGCTCGCCCACGGCGATTCCAGACACTTACACCACAAAACTTTGCACACGTGCGTGTCGAGACCCAACTCCGACGTCAGCTTTCCAGTGGTTGGGGGCGGGGGGGATCGGAGTTGGTACCACCGGGCCCCCTCCTCGCTCTTTAAGACATGGACACTTGAATAGTGGACGATGACTTCGGACGGCGACCTTTCTCTCACACGTGTACGTACTCTAAGATTGAGTACGTATCTCGCCTGTTGTTCTCTGCCCCGGTACAGCATGGTCCCCTCTCAGAATCCTGGAGTTGTCTCCTCACAGTCGAAGATAACCGAAATATAGATGATCTCGAGAGCGGGAGGGAACGGGGGCGAGGGCCGATCATGTCTTCCGATCGACCCCCAGAAGAATTGGGGAGGGATTCTCTCCCTGGACCTCCTCTCCGATGTCTTCTGCCGGGATCTTCGATGGCGGCGGAGAAGAGTAGGAGCGGTCGTCCCGATTTAATACACAGGCGGCAGGCTTTTATCCCGTCTCAGGTGACGGTGGAGGGGGGTTTTCCCCGTTGGTCTGTCGGTGGGGAGCCCGAAAGGAGGAAAAGCAAGATCTTTCAGGGTCCCCTTGCGTAAGAAATCGCAACAAAGTTGTCAATCTTGATGAGATAACGTGGAGAGACAGCATATCGTTTCCTCGAATTAACGTCCAGAAGAGGGCACATCAAGCCGAGATCAGTCGCCCACTGAATCGAGCTCGGTTCTGTCATCGACACGCTGCAGCTACAGCCGTTGAAGTAGTCCAACGTCGTCTGAGGAATCTTGACGACCAAAAGAGTACATACTCAGCGGAGGCAAATCCCCCTCAATCCGGTGATTTCATTCAATTTCGATGCGAGCTGCATCAGATATGGTAACCTTTGCCTGTAAATGGATGGATATACCCAACACAGTGAATTATCGCACGAGACGACAACCTGGCGTTGATCGGGCTCAATGGAGACACCGCAGCCATCGGGCGGAGATTCCACGGGAGGGTGCCGACAATAGGAGTTCCTCGGGATGAGACACGTTCCCAGCAGTGCTGCATGGAGCGCCACCACCGTCGGAACGGGGGCTCCGCCCTATGATAGCGGCGGCGTCAGCGTCCACGTCGTCGAGACACGTGGGATCCGGTGGTGAAAATCCACGTCGCTGCGGACGTCGACGTGTTCGTCCTCGTTTGCCCCTCCGCGTAGGAGTGCCTCTCCGAGTGGAGGTCGTCTTTCATTTTCTTCCCTTTTTTGGGTAGAGGAAGGGAAGTGTTGACAGGGACTCCCCCGCCTCGAGAGATCCATCCTCTCCCCGAAAGGGCCGTCCTACCGGCTTGGTCAACTCGTGATAATCGGGGGAGGATCTTGGTAGGGTGGGGAGGGGTTGGGGGGTGGAGGAGGACTGGCCTTGTTGGTCCCCTTCCTTCCCCAACCAGCTGCTGCCACTGCGGCTGGCCTTCGATCCGCTAGCTCAGCGTGGTCGAATGGAGTGGCTGAGGATTTGGGGGAAGGGGGGGAGGGGCAGGGAGGGGCAGGAAGGGAGGGAGGGATGTCCCTGTATCTCTCCTTGTCCTCTACAGAGCTACCTTCGGCAGTATCCCACGGAACCCGCGGGGAATTAAGTCCTGAAAGCAACCCAGGCAAGGGAAAACGCAAGGATTTTGGCGAGCTCCTCCGCTCTCTCTCTGTTGCTCTCTGGCTCTCTTGGATATCCTTCCCATTGACCTAAGAGGTCCAAGAGGGGTGCAGTTCCGACGACCTGAGGCCCGCTCGGGCGCATGGTGTCGAGGGCTCTCATGGAGCTCACGGGCCACCGCTGCAGAGACGGTGCAGGTTGAACGTTGGGGTGGAGAAACGCTGGCCGCGCGCTAGCTCCCAGCAGCTTGCAAATGGAATAATCCGACGAACAATGACCGACGAGGAAGACGACGACGATCGCTGTACCTTTTGAATAATGATAAATTCCAGATTTTATTATTCTCTTCATCGTCTCCGTTTTATCTTGTCTTATGCGGATAATCATGCGCCCATGCATGAATTCAAAAGCTCCAGAGTGAATATTTTCCCTTAAAATGAGTAACTGTCGCATTAATCTCCACCCAAGTGAATAATATTATACGGTTTCTCCCCGAAAAATGGTCATCTCGTCAAACCATCCATCCTCGCTCCTCTGGAAACGATGGGCAGTGGAAAAATAATGAACAGTTGACCAATCTCTTGGTCCTTTCTTTCTTCCTATTTCAAGTTCCTGACGATTATACATTTATATATAAAAAGAGAGAGGTAGAGAGAGAGAGAGAGAGAGAGAGACGCATGCTTTGTCCGGAAGGTATTTAAGGTATTCGGAAGGCATAAACTCAGCTTTCTCCGTCGATGCGCTTTGCCAGCTTGCGGATAGTTTGACATTTATTTACTCAAGTACCCTTCAAGGTTCAGAGGACAAGACGCATAAGTGGAGGGTATTAGAGACATCTTACCCGAGAAAGGCGCTGGCATTAGGGCAGCTCGCTGACGTAGGTGATAGTCAAAGCCGTGAGATTCTTGGACTATGCGGGCCCCACCGCGCCCACATGGGCTGGCGCCAACGTGGGTCCCGATTGAGCCCTCTTCAGAGCAATGGCGATGAGGGAGCGCGGGAACCCCATATGTGGGCCCCACCAGAGAAAACGGGGCCATTGGCCGGGGGGGGGGGACCGTTCAGGAACGGGCAGCGAGGGTTGGCAGAATCGTACCGTCCATCCATGGGAGGAGACTATTGGCGACGATCCAACGGCGAGGGGGGAGAATCGGAGTTTAAAATTCCAGCCTCCCAAACGGGGAGGGGGGGGGGGTGGGCGTCCGCGCCCCCGTCCCGTTCTGTCCGGGATTCGGTGTGAGTCGCCCGATTTTAAAATCCGGCGGGCCGGATTATTCTACGAGCATCGGCTCGCGGCCCGAGCCGGTCGGCTCGAGGACAGCTAATCTCGGCTTGTCATCTACATAGAAAATACAAGGGATTGGGGGAATATACTTTTTAAAACAATCTGTATATACTTTTAAAGGCGTTTGCGGGGTTCCTTTTGGATTCTGGCGGGCCCTCCGCTGGAAAATTTTAAACTAGGAAAGAAAAAGTCCTAATAGAGGCACCGCAAAATCGCCCCATTATTCGGTTCTTCATTAATATCTATATATCTCTCTGATGGAGGAAATTGAGGGTCCGATTCCTGATCGTGCAGCTCTGAAAACTCCTCCCAATCATCATCGTTTTAATTTAATTCAATTTAATTTGGGGAGGCAGTTTGGAGATATAGCCGCATTTATTTGGCGAATTAGATTAGGGAGAGGGTCTCATCTCATCTGATCCGATGAGATCCGATATTTTTGTCCCTGATTGCCGCGTGTGGTCAGGTTGGTCAAGCCGGAGAGAGAGAGAAGGCCGTGTTGTTCGTGGGTCTGGCCGCTGCAGCGAATCAGATAGATCAAGCGAGTGAGGGAGAGGTGCTGATGTTCCGGATCTGGTTGTCCTTCGTGGGTCTGATCCATTCAGGGGACTGGAACTGGAACTGGAACTGAACGGGTTTAAAGAGAGCAAGAGAGAGAGAGAGAGAGAGAGTAATCTAATCTTCATGGGTCTTATCTCTCTTCCATGCAGGAAATTCAATGTGTTTAGTGAGCGAGAGAGAGAGAGAGAGAGAGGGAAGTGTCTGTGTTTGTTTTTTAAAGGGAGTAAATCTTCTCCTGAAAGGAGATAAAAGTCCCATATTGGGGAATGAAGGGAGAATGGGGGAAGAAAACGGGGAGGTGTGGAGGCCCACTGGCGGTGGAGTGGACCGGCGATTTTGAGAAACGTGATGAAACTGCCGCCCCTGGACTCGCTCCACCTCCCACCCTCCCCTCATTCGGACAAAGAAACAGGGAGTAGAGGAACGCAGAGAGGGAGAGGAACCCGCAGAAGAAATAGAGGAAGCGATAGGGGGGGAGAAGGCGAGGAGGAAGAGAAGAAGAAAAGAGAGCCCTTTTCAGCCCCCAATCAACACCCACTTGATCGTGACCTCTCTGTCTCTCTCTCTCTCCAGCCTACTTATTTTCTCACAGACCCCTCCCCTCTCTTCCCTACCCATCTCTTTCTTACATATTCCCCACTGGCTATAGCAGGGCCGCCCGCTCTCAGACCCACCCATTTCCACCGACGGCAGAGTTCTGCGGGCGGGGCGGCGCCGGCATTGCGCCTTGCTCTCGCCGAGCATGGGGAGGCACTCCTGTTGCTACAAGCAGAAGCTGAGGAAGGGACTCTGGTCGCCGGAGGAGGACGACAAGCTCCTCCGGCACATCACAAAGTACGGCCATGGCTGCTGGAGCTCCGTCCCCAAGCTCGCAGGTCAGCTTCCCCATTGCACCGCCGCCTGGTAATTCCGCTGGCGGAGGAGAGAGCTCATGAGGTCGTCCCTCTTCCTGCAGGTCTCCAGAGATGCGGGAAGAGCTGCAGGCTGCGGTGGATAAACTACCTGAGGCCTGATCTCAAGAGAGGTGCATTCTCCCAGCAGGAGGAGAACCGCATCATAGAGCTCCATGCCGTCCTCGGCAACAGGTATAATTCTCCTCTTCCTCTCTCTCTCTCTCTCTCTCTCTCTCTCTCTCTCTCTCTCCCTCTCTCTCTCTCTCCCTCCCTCCTTCCTTCCCCCTCCCGCCGTTGGGCTCAACCAGAGTTTCCTGGTTTCGTGGGTTCGGCCAGGTGGTCTCAGATTGCGGCACAGTTACCCGGGAGGACGGATAACGAAATCAAGAACCTGTGGAACTCCTGCATCAAGAAGAAGCTGAAGCAGAGGGGCATAGACCCCAATACCCACAAGCCGCTGGCAGAGGCCAACGCCGGAGGGAAGGTCCCCGCCGACAGTGGCAACACGGCGTCCGGCGACTCCTGCAACGTCGCTGGCCGGACCACCTCGGCCTCGGGGAATTCGAACCCCTCGGAGCGGGCGGCGCTCGTAGCGCCACCCGAGAGGCCACCGGCTGACACCGGCGGCGCCGCCATGACCTCTGCGAGGAGCTCCGCCAAGAGCTTATTTCTGGACGAAAACGTCCCCCCTTCTGGCTTCCGCCTGTCGGGCTCGGTGGGGTACTTCCCTCTGCAGCAATTCAGCTACATCTCCGAGTCCTGCGGCGGCGAGACAGCCGCCGGTGGGTTGTCGGTGGCTACCAACCCCCTCCTCTGGTTGACCCAGAAGAACACGAGGCCATTCGACGTCACCCCACAGATCAATTTCAGCTCTGTCTCCAACGTCATCCCCTCCTCCTTCTCCGAGGCGATGAGCCTCAGGTCTTCCATCAGTCTCCCTCCTGATCACGCCCCACAGGGGTTCCTCGGCACCGCCGGACCCCACTTTTGGGACGGCGGCGCCTCCAGCAACAGCAGCGGAAGCAGCAGCTCCCTCTTCGATGGCGGCAGCGGCGGCTTGTTCCGTCTGCCGGACCTGGCTCCCGACAGGGAGGTGATGATGCAAGTCGAACCAGAGCCGGAGGACCTCAAGTGGTCCGATTTCCTCCAGGGGGGTCTGCCCATGTCGGCGGCGGTCCAGGACCAGAACCACCACGACATGTACAGTGACCTGAAGGTAGAGAGCCAGTTCGGAATCGGCGGTCTCAGTTCTTGGCATCAAAGTCAGCAGCAGCAGCATCTCCTGCAGTCTTCGGAGGTTTATGATAAGGATTTCCAGAGAATATCCACTGCTTTCGGACATATTTAGCAGGGAGAAGTAAACATAGTGGCAATCTGGGAGAGAACCACACAGGAGAGAGAGAGAGAGAGAGAAAGAGGGAGAGAGAAATCCTTCCAACCCAGAAAATCTCGAATAAAGAAGGAAGGGACTCCGCAGAAAATTTTACAGGTGTTACCTCGTATATTTTCTTTTTCTTTTTCTTCTTTTCCCCGCCTCCTCCTCCCTCCCCCCTTCCTTGATGTACATAAATCGGGCCGATGGTGGTACGGAAAGAGAACAATCTCAGAACAACCTCAGTCAATCCGATGTAGATGGATTTCGGATGTCTCTGAATCAATACATAAGCTTGTTCCACTGATCTCTCCCTCTATCTCTATCTACTCTGTTTCATGAAATCTCTGATCTTGATTCTTCCGGGGGCTCTTTCACTTTCTGGTCTTTTCCAGCGGGGAATCCAATGGCTCACCGCCACGATCGCCGGCTTCCGAGACCCGGTAAGAAAGTTACGAGTTTTTCTTCTCCAGTCAATGTCTCCGGGAGATCCTTTCGTCGACAGGGTAAACGTCAAAAATTCCTCGAATTCGTCTACTGTTTCCTGCTTCTCCCGCCCACCAAACTACCTTCTTCCCTACCTTGGAGTTCTGAAGGTCCAGAGTTCTCCCTCCTGCGATCCCTGAGTATAACTATCCGTAGCATATGATACAGAAGCAAAAAGTGTGTGTGTGTGTGTGAGAGAGAGAGAGAGAGAGAGATAGAATATGATCAAACTCACGTTAACCCAGATTTTTATTAGGTTGGGTTCCGTAAAGTTTATAGTTTCAACTAAATGATAATCAGAATAGGTGAATCGTTCGTTTGAATCTATCAAAAAGAATAGAGCAGTCTGACCCGAGTAGGAAAATATACTACAGGCGGACTCGGCACTCCAACGTTCGGCTGCCTCGACGGAGCCACAGTCCCACAAATACAGGTCTCTCTCCTTCTTCCAATGAGAGTTAGTCGATCTGAGGGTTTCCAGGGCGAACACCGTGCTCTGGTGAGCTGTTTTGTGCTTCCCTCCCGCCTCGCCGTGGCGAAGGGCTTCTCCTCGATGGTGTTCAGGCTTCGGAGGAGAGGAGAGAGAAGACGAGGGGGAAGGAGGGAGAAGGCATTTAAAGGCCTGGGGTGGGGGACCGAGACGATAAGGGTTATTCTTCTACTACTGTCACTGCTGTGGAGGACCATGAGATCAAATGCCTCGCAGTCGAACTGCCATCGGAAGAGGACATAACAAGGGCAATTTATGGTCCATTCAACCTCGGAGTTCCTTCACGGGTTCATTCTCTCTCTCTCTGCATTAGGAATTCACGAGGAGAGGGGAGGAGAAGCTGATGATGAGACGACGAAGTCCGGCGATGGCGACGGGAGGGGAGACTCGACATGAAGGGATATAGGTTCAATGTGCAGGGCTGGGGACAAGTTTTTCAATGGCGGCGGGAAAGAGGAGAAGAAGGGGGAGGGGATGGAGGAGACCGGACTCTCATTCTTCCGTCCACGTGAGCTGCATTATTGGGTTCTTCATACCTCGTCCTCTGGCAGGCATTATGAGCATAAATAAGAAGACGGCCGCACACAACGAAGTCCCCGGTAAATAAGTATAATCTTCTCTCTCTCTCTCTCTCTCTCTCTCTCTCTCTCTCTCTCGATATATATATATATATCAAACTATAAATCTCTGTATACATGTGTATATATTAGAGCGTAGTACGCTCAATGATGCCGCCATTTGATGAAGAAGCTCTAGATTGATAACATACGATGGCTGGATCTAGTTGATCTTCACTCGACGTAAAACTCTCAGAATTGAGCAATGATGGGCGTGGGGACGCTTCAGCTTGCCCCCCACATGGGATGATGGGATTTGAGCTCGTGCCCCTCCCTGTGAATGACCCACAGAACCATATCTGGCAATGATGGGGTGCTTCTTCATATGACCCCCCCCCCCCCCTCTGTCTACCTGGTACTTCCCCCCACCGAACTTATCATCTTGCAGTGTGGTGGGCCGGATTCATCAGCGAGGTATAAAATATATATAGGTCATATGTTCGTCGTCCGATGGGGAGAGAGAGAGAGAGGGAGGGAGAGACAGAGAGACAGAGAGACAGAGAGAGCAATGAAACAGGAAACGGTGAATCTGGAATAAACTGTGGGGATCTCAGCTTGCCCCCTACATCACTCTCCCCGGCATTTTTGCGACCGCTTCTCCCTCCTGTTGCTTAAGAAGTCGTCCTTACAAAGAAAACGAGGAGACCAAGGTTTAAAAAGATTTGAGACCAAGGGGGGTACTTAAGTCAGCCATAAATACCAAATATCGAGGGTGAAATTGATCGATCTCATCTCTTAACAGAGAAAAGGCCTTGACATTCTTAAGATGACCTTTAGTCTCAATTATCATTGCGTAGCCCGGATCCCATCTAGATAAGGAGAAGAGCCAGGAAATGGGCTCCGGAGCAGCCGCCAATAATTCTCCTATTAAACATAGAGAGGGAGAGAGAGAGAGAGAGCACCCATGCATGAGTTCGACAAGTGGCAATATGAGACAGGCTCAGGAAAGTCCGGAGCCAGCCCAGACACCGGGCCGGGTCTATTTCCTTGTTGGACTTAATTATGAGGTAAAAGTCAGAAAAAAAAATCGCCGGAGTTTTGGACCTACCCGGCGTGTAAACATCTGAAAACCATTTGTCCCCATCTTTTTCAACACCGGGCCTTTTTTTGTTCGGATCCGCCTCATGGTAACTGATCTGTGTCACCTAAGACTAAAGAGAAGATTCCGCTTACTCGACGTCATTTCTCCTTTTGAGACAAGGGTAAGCTTTGAGGGTGTAGAGAGACATTTTAAGACGGGAGGAGGCCGTAAATGCTCTCTTTCTCTCTCGTCACTCCTCTCTCTCTCTCTCTCTATAACTCGTTTCGTCAAGCGGGTTGCCCATGCTCATTCTCCATCTTCGAAGATGACAATAGTTCCTATCGAGTGCCATCTTGATGAGATCGTTCGACCCACCCAGCTAAGTTGATACGGTCCGTCAGCGTCTCTCTTGACCCATCCGATCATCCAGAGTCCCACGACAAATCCAACACTCTGCACGACCTTCCCTCCTTTGCCATTATCCATGACAGTGGGTTTTGGTTCCTCCTCTAGTGGATAGAGAGAGAGAGAGAGAGAGAGAGAGAGAGAGAGGAGCAGAAGTAGTGGCGGGTTCCTTGACTTGGTCGTCATATCGAGTCTCGCCTACGCGAGTGGGAACGCATGCAGACAAGATCGCATCCGCCAGAGAACGACGACCTGACAGAGGAGATGGCCGTCCGTATTCGACCGAATATCGCAAACCGACTGTTGGGAGAATCGAGATGCTTGTAGAGACGGATAATCCAAACTATAGCCGAAGACAAGGGTCAACCTCATTTACTCCTCGAGCTGCCTCCCATATCAGACGTGAGAGAGAGAGAGAGAGAGAGAGAGAGAGAGAGAGAGGAGAGATTCGAACCTAACGAAAGAGGCAGAAGAGGCCGAAAGAAAGACAGAGCTGGTGCTCACCAGACAGAAGAAAAGCCCAAGCAGAATCAACACCCATGAGAAGACAAACTACGTAGGAAGGCCAGTAAGGCACGGTTCTTCTACTTCCAACTCCTCATCTCTTCCTTTTTATTCCTGTGCATGAGAATCCCCAGCGTCTTCCCCACCAGCCCCATCAATCCAAGGTGGCTGTGGTTCACATGTTGTCGCCGTTCACTGGGGTCAAGGAGGGAATAATGAAGGCTGGCCACCACCACCATGGCGAGGTTAACAAGCCCGAAGAGAGACGCATCAGTTCAGCTGAACATTGAAGGAAGACGTCGGCGTCACTCTTACTCTACGTGAAGGAGAATTCAAGAGGCCCATCTTCAGAAAACCACAGGAAACCAAGGTTGAGACTGACCAATGTGCCTATAAGGCTGTCGACTCTATCATCCTCATGCTTCTAAGGATATGTTTTCCCGCGGACCTACGCTTCGAGTTGCCGCAATAAATGTTTTAGTGAAGGTTTAGTGAATGGCCACGAGACTGCGAGAATGAAATAAGTAACGCTTGATAACCATGGAGGCGTAGGTGAGAGATGGTTGGCCACGTCCCATAGAATGGCCACTGACAGTAATTTCAAGCTTTGAATCAGATTTCCACGGGCTAATTGGAAGATCGAAGAGAAGAAAAACGACAATAATAACTAGACTAGTGCACGTGATGAGCAGAGATGGCAACAACAATAGTAATTGTCACGAATAATTGAAAATGCGAGTTTATCTGAATCTTCTAAGATGGGCTATTTTAATATCAACTAACAAGAATTATGATGATATGAAGATGGAAATTGAAAACATGAGCTTATATGAATATTTGAATATGGGGCTATTCTAGCATTGGTGGCAACTCATGGTTGCATCCCTTTGCTACAACAAGCCATGTAAATATCAAAATCATAAGGTTTCCTAGTTCTTATAAGTTCTAAGCCACTCTCAAATGATCCCATATATTTGAGAGAGCTTTATTATGTCAAGGGGAACCCTAAGCTTGTCAAGAAATGATTTTTCACATTTGTCTTCTTTCTCTCTCCTCTTAGACCTCTTGTCCTGACCATAGCTGACATTTAGATGGACTTAACTTAATCATGGTTTCACAACTACCCCCTAGTCCAAATAATTATTTTTCTTGGAGTTGAGTCAGGCTAGTTACCTTGTCAATAAAAATTAGTAAAGTTTTATTGATAGATTAATATCAAAATGTAATGAATAATATCACCACTTTTCATCAAAGATAAATAATAATAAAATCATTATACCTTGGATCTTGAATTATCGCAAGATATATTCACTAGAATTATTTATTCTAACTCAACATAGGGTATTTGAAAAGATATTGTCAATCACTTTGAATAATATAATGGGTATAGATTGTCTCAGTTACATTATGAATTAGTAAATAAAAGCACAATATGTTGAAATCTAAAGCTAACTAAAACATCAAGAAGGACATGAATTGATGCCTCTTAGATTTTTGTCTATTTTTTCAATTTATATTAGGCATATTTATGTGTTGACACATGCATTGCAATAAGACATCTCAACACTCCCTCACAAAGAACATTGAACTTTTTATATTGACTTGTCTCTAACCCGACTTCCTCCATTTCTAAATAAAACTTTCATATAGTATTAATTGATTGCCCTCAAAAATACATGTTGATTTTCATGAGATCAACCACCCAGATCACACAAGTTTCTTTCCACCGAGACTCAACCCCTCTCTAGCAAGATATAGTTATCAACACCTCATGCCTTCACCTAAGACTCTCTCTCTTCACAAGTTAATTGCTTGAGTCTAATAGAGATCAAATTTCATGTGGGTAAGTTGATCATTTTCTGAATTGAACTAATAAAGATGACAAAACTTTCTTGTTAGTCATTGATGCATACACCCAAAGCTTGATGGCTAGCATTAAATTTCATGTTTAAATAAATTTTAAATTTAAAACACTACTCCTATAAATAAGCCTTATCACGTACTAATTTTCTTACTATATCAAATCTTCAATGTTCAAAATCATCTTTCAAAGACTTACCCTTTTTTAGGATATGTGGTCACATTGGATCTCCTATAAATATGCAGTCACATTTCAAAACCTTTTAATAATTGAATCTCTTAAATTTCACAGTTATTTCAATACAAATTTGAATTAGGATTTTCTAACTTGACAAAGATCAATTTTGTCTACATTGAATCTAAATCATCAAGTTTATCTTCACCTTTTGTCTACCAAAATAATTAGTATGTCATTGTTGAAATGCTCTATTTAAAACTTATATGTCTAATCTCTTTGTAGATGCCCTTAGTGTTAACACATGAAATGTTTTCACATATACTGTGAAAATTTTATTATGAATTATTATTAAATGAGTTAAAACATAATTCATTTATATGCATCATGATTATTTTCATCATGAGATAAATTTAATTAACAAACATTCAAATCATATATATGCATGATACTTTGTCCAATCTTTTGGCTAATAACGAATCTAATGAGTCACATTCTTGAGATATTCTTTTGTATCGAAGTAATGTAGTGTAATATTCTCTAAATATAAGCATAATAGAAAAAATGTCAATATGTCTGACGACATCTCATGTATATTTTATAAAACTAAAATCACTAGCGAGATTTGAACACAATACTCGAGTAATATAAAGATTGAAACATGAATACGAAAATGTTTGAAATATTAAAGACACATTATGAGAAATATGACATTTGATCTAAATTAGTAAAATAATGCAGAAGTAAGAAAATGACAATTGAATTATTCAAATATAAGTATGAGTGAAAAATAAAATTCAGAGCACTATAGAGACATGTAAAAAGTTAGTTGAGATATCCAACATAAAATATATGATCATTAATTGAGAAAGATTCAAACTCAAAACTTGCAAAGTAGTTAAGCTAGTCAATCAAAATGAATCAAGGAAAAAGGTAGAGAAGTCGCCACCACATAATTTATATGGTGACACATCAAAGTCCTATGTAAAGAAACTAACAAAGAAGAAATGACCAGGCTTCAACCTAATATCAAGTAAAAGATCAATTATTGAAGTTACAACAAGTTCAACAATAATATTTTAACTCAACCTTGAAGACAAATATCTTTGTTGATCAGTTGAGTATCTTCAAACACTATATCAAAAATAACATATCCATGAGATGGAAGATACAAGTGAAAGTATGATCAAAGGTCAGATGTTTAGATTCAATATGGTAATTCATCAAGATGTGAACTAAAGACAAGTAAAATGATCTCTTCTGAGTAATACCTTAAAATAAAAAAATATTTGTAGATTAGGTATGAATCTCTATACATAATATCACAAAATAACTATCACTATAAGAGACAACTTAAAAGTAGAAGCAACTAAAAGTCATTATAATACTTATAAAGCAATGAAAAGATATTCAATAAATATAACTATTTTTAGATGCTAAAGTGACATGAATCTATTAGAACATGAGTGAATTAAGAACAAATGAAATTAATGATAAATGAAGAAATCTTCATCAACATCACTCACATAAGCAAGAGAATAAATCTTAGTCAATCTTCTACAATAAAATGACCATAAGTTCCAAAGAAAGAATCAACACTTCATTATACTTGATCATCTACAGCAATGTATCAAAAAAAATCAATTGCACTGAAGGTTGTCTTCCTCCATCAAGTCTTAAAATAACTTAGAATAAGTAAAACTAAGGTGTGAGGTATTGAGAGTTGAATTCTACTCATGAAGAATATTATTATTTGACAAGAATTATATCTTGACTAAAGCACATAGTGTTGTGAGTCAAGACTTGTCCATGAAGAGTGAGATCTCTACAAAAATCGAATACTTATTTGGAAGAGCTGAGCCCATAAAATCAATTATATTTTTATTATAAAATAGTAAAAATCATAAAGGAGAATCCTCTAGTATTTGGCATAGCCCAAAGAAAGGTGAATCAATATTTAAATCTTTGTCTACCATTAATAGGAGTGAGAGAAAAAGAAACTAGTTGTCTACGTTACATATAAACTTCATAAATTGATTCAAAATGTGCAACACATGGAAAATAAATTTACCCCTTCTCTTGGTATTTCACTTAGCCACACAAAACCCAACACTAAATACACATTAAATTTTAGAAACATGTCTAACATTATATGGTTAGGCATTATAATCAACCATGAAATATTTAATATGACTTGTTTTGACTTATATCATATAGCCATATACTTATACTTAACCTTTTGTTTCAAGATATTCATTCCACTAGTAAGTTTTTTATCTTCAAGTATTCTTATGATAAAGAATCATTTAATCTCAAGGTTTTGAGTTTTGGATTTAATTATTAATAATAGTTACTTAATAAAAAATTAATATAATATATGTGTTGAATATATAAAATATTTGAAGCATATAAAAAATAAACTGTCCTTTTTTATGAGATGAAAATATTGGCAACCCAAATTTTAAATTTAATTATTATTTCATGAACTCATTCTACCCATGAACAAAGTCTATAAATTGAATTTGCAAGAGCAATACCAACATTATATCAATATTCATGAAGTATCTTAATCCACGCCATGTCAATAATTAATGACTATGCTATTGACACATCTAGCATCATTAGATGTCATAAATGAAAAATAAGACATGTCAATAACATTTTACACTATAGTACATGTCTCTTAATCTCTCATAACTCAAATTATTATTCTATAAAAGTTTAGAAAATTTATTTTAATGTCACAAAAAGGACCTATTATGATGTAAATATTTTTGTTTTCTTGAGGCCTATAGAATACTCAACTGTCATCCTACTTAATGACACCACCATTATAATAAATGTAACTGATAATTTACTCTATGTGTCCCCTAACAACCCATTGACATGTTTGAACTTAATATTTCTTTCGATCATTCTAAAGATTCCATAATAGCATCATAAGACAATAATTGATAAGGTGGGTTGTGTTAAAAACCTTTAGATCTAAAAAACATGACATCTTTTGATATTTGAGGCTTGTTGACCTACTACAACCTTTGCTCATGATGTCTCTTTCACTAATGGCACAATAAGTTAGGACATGTGTCTTCAAAGATTTTTAAGGTAATAAAAAATAATTTATCATTTATTTCTTCATCATGTAATAAAATAAAATCACATTACATTTGTCAATTGACAAAATAATGATGCCTACTTTTTATTTGTCATAATTAAGTTTTTTTAAATATATTATATTTTGTATATTATAACATATGGTGGACCTTTTTCTTCTAAGTTACTTGGGTTACATCTTTTTTATTACAATTGTTGATGACTTATGAAAACTAAGCTGATACAAAAGGTAGTGTGCTTAATTTGATTATATAATCAAACGATTGAGATATAACAATACCAAAGAATTTGATTTTAGTACATACTTTAAAAATTATGGAATATTACATCAATATTTATGTGTTGAAAAGCTCAACAAAGTTTTTTAAGAGAATATAAAGATTAAAAAATATTGAATATTATTTGACCTTTATTTCTCTAACTACATATTTCACTCTAATTTAGGAAAAAATATATTCTTATAGTATAGTCACATGTCATAACAATAGATTGGCATTACCTATCCATATGTTGAAAGTCACATCTTATAGTCAATCAATATGTTTTCAATCACTTATAGTCACATCTTATAATCAATTGTGACAAATTATATTCAATCACTCATAGTCACATCTTATAGTCTCCAAGTGCTTGGCATTAAGCCGAGTTTGTTAACAAGTTGAGATGAATTTTAATCAGTATAACTTATGTTTTCACTAGGTATCCTCTTAATTTGAAAGGATATAAATTATATGACATTGAGGGTAAATTATTCTACATTATCATGATATGTTGAAAGCATATTTCTCTTTTATTATATCACTAATGTTGACATTATTAAGTCTAGTTTAAATCTAATCTTTATTACTACTGGCACAAAATTTTCTTATGAGATTCACCATTAGTTATTTGCCTATAGATCCCTCTCCATAATTTTTCTCTAAAGTAGTACTCCACCATGAAATTTTAGTCACTTTCAAAAACCACCTTATTTTCAAGACTCTTATTATAATATTTTACTACATCAATAAAATACTAACACCAATACTCAATATTTTATGTTAAATTGTCTCTCTTATACTTTGCTATCACCTTTGCATAAACATTTTATTATGACTATTTCATGTAATTATGAATTAAAATTCTACCATAAAGTAATTTATTATTCTCACTAATGTAAGGTAATGACCATCAACACTTGGTTATATTCTTTTACCAACTAGAAAATGTATAATTAGTTTCTCATTGTATTTATGAAATAAAATATCACTCTTATAGTTATAAACTCATCTTGTTGCCATAAAGTACACTCAACAAGAAGGAATTGATTTCTTAGAAACTTTCTTACTTGTTTTCAAATTTTTCAATACTAAACTCATTTATCATTGACGCAAAAATATTTTTATCATCTTATATAATTAGACATAAATAATAACTTCTTTATGTAGCATTTGATGAGGCTAATAGAACATCATGAGGGGGAGAATTGATTTCTTATGATTTATAGTTGATATAAAAAAATCGAGGGTCATCGAAAGCCCCAAAATCAATTGATCAAAAAATATATATAATCTCCAATTTACTAAATAAAAATACTAAAATAGGTAAGTATTGTGGTAAGCTCGAGGTCAATCCACATGGAATAGGAATTAGGTGTACTTAGTTGCTATTTAAATCAAACGAGCTCAAAAGAGAGGCGAGAATGAATAAAAAGAATTTTCATTGTCAGAAATAGGAGAAAATATAAAATCAACGATGCGGACAATGCTAGAGATATGAACACATGTATAAAAGACTTGTAATGCAGAATCGAAGCTATAAATTGCCATTTTTCAAACCTACAAATACCTAATTAATTGATTACGTGCTGAACATGTCAAACCTAGTTTCCTCTTTGAGTAGTTATTCCACAGCTCTACACTTTGAATCTACACTTGAATCAACCAAAATGTGTCTAAATCTGATACAAAACCTTAATGTTGTTTCATGCAAGCTGACAAAAATGTCAGGGCATTTGAATTTAAGTTCTTCCACCCCTAAATGGTTGCTTAAATGTGTAAGGGTTTACACAAGATGATGAGAATACACGTATAGGGTTGTGATTAAATGAGAACATTTTTGTCCTTTTGGCTGTGATAAGATCACGCGAGAGTCATTTTTTCTTGAGTTGATTTGAATTGTTGGATTTGGAAGTCTTGTCATAGTCGTAGGATCTTTTTAAATGTTGTGATCCACTACACGCTCAGCACGTATACTCCATCTACCATTGATTCTATGGACATTCTTGATGTGCTAAAAAACCACATGTCAGTGCCTCAACCCTTGATTCCATCACTTCATCTCCATATATCAGATCTCATCTATTGAAGCATATATCGGCTTCCTAAAAACCATAAAAAGATATCAAAAATTCTTGAAATTCTCTCATATTAATAAAAAATTAATTATGACTATAAATTGAGAGAAAAAATTCTAAAAAATTCTAAAATATTAAATTTCATGAAATACTCAAATAATAATATATGTTTATTTTTAATATAATAACATGATATATTATAAGATTTAAGCTCTTTAATGAAATAATTCTTATGATTTTCATGTCATAATCAGCATGTTATCAATAATCTATCTTATTTCCTATCTACAAGTGTAGGTGTTAACACAAGTTCTCATACTACTTTACACAAGTTCTTTACATGGGTTCCCTTTTGACTCTCTTGTCACCACCAAGGACACAAATAATCTTTTATTGATTCATCCTTCACTTAAGTACATCCGATCTCAAAAGATCTTTCCTATTGAAGTTTACTATTTCTTCTCATAAATACGTGTTGATTTCATGAGATTAATAGCCTTATCACATCAATATGATCTTCAAAAATGTCACACCCCTCACGAGCACAACAAAGCTTTTAGCACCGTGTGCCTTAGTCAAGACATACAATCTTCCTAGAGACGACACCTTTCATAGGCACTACTTGGTTTTCAACACCATGTGCTTTAGTTCAAATCTTTCTCCACTCACAACCTAGGCAACTTAGGCCATAAGGACAAAGTCAACTTTTGAAGCAAGTGTTGACTTAAATCACCACTATAAAATGAGATATTTTATGCAACTTTTAGTTCTTCTTTAAAGTATGTGGAAACATGAATTTGATGAATAGAATATGATGTTCCTATAAGGATAAATAAATATAATAGTGATATCTTTGCTCATGATTAAGTTATTCTTCTTTGCATACTTTTCCTTTTCTTCTATAGTGTTCTTTTATCTTTTCATCACCTGAAAAATAGTCATACAAATTTAAATTTCTTTTAGTTGTTCTATTGACATACCAATGATCTTTGCTCATACTTTTCTTCAAAGCCTATTATTCTCACATTCATTATCCTTCAGAATTTATCTAATTTATCAACATATATTTTTTTGTTAAGGTTGAGCTCAAATAAGGTTGTTGAGCTTGTTATTGTTTCTATGTATTATGCTAATGTGTTAATTTCCAAAGTGTGTGACAATGATCATCACTCATTCCCTACTTTAAGGCTTGTTAGTCACATCGATTATGATTCAAAATTTAGTATGAAGATTCATGATTTATCAAAGATTTTCTTTATTTTTAAGGTTGAGTATAAATAAGTTTATTTGATCTACTATTTTTTCTCCATGTGGTCTACCAATGTATCACCATCGAAAATGCATGGCAAAGACTTTTCCTCTTTCATAACTTCTGACGGCTTTTGATAGATACTTCAAATTTGTCACTATAAAAGTTTCAAGTTCAAATCTTACTAGAGATATTGATGTTGTGATATTTCTTCATATTTATTCAATTAGCTTTTCAATGTGTCATCATTCAGGTTTCAATTTCCAATTCAATTAGTGGGTTTATTTCTCCATAATTTTCAAACAATTTACTTGTTGACACTTCTGACTTTATGTTGCTCATCTCGTGTTGAATTCTACACCAAACTTAATAATGTTTGATTTTTTAGCTGTATTTTTCACTAAGGCTTCTAACTTCTAATTGCTCAAGTTTTGAGTTTGAATCCTACTTGTGATTTCATATTTCTTAATTTTTAAAAACTTCATCATACGTATTGACTTCTGATTTTCTATACTTATAAACAAATTATATGACAATCTAGTAAATTCAACGTATGAATATCTCAAGGATATGACTCCTTGATTCACTTGTTAGCCACAAGATAATTTTTTTATTATCAATATACACTTTGAATATTTCTCAAAGATATCAAACTTTTAACACATCTTCATGAAATTTATTTACTATTTAGTAAATGTTCAATAAATGTTTCTTAAATATTTAGTGAATAAATTTTTACTTGAAGTATTAAAACCAAAGGCATTAACACTTTAAATGTGACTTACTAGAAGAAGTTTACATGAATTTGGGCTAACCTTGTCAATGAGTACCTCTTAGTTGTCAATGCCACGATACCAAATATTTTTTATATCTCACATTGCTCAATTTATAACAAGTACTATTTTATCTCAACATCATTACTCTCCAATTGCTTGAATACACAACTTTGGGGTATCAAGCATGCATCTAACTTAATGAATCCTTGTTTACCTCTCAATGTCATAGGTAAAGAACTACTTGATAACATTTTACAATATCAAAGGCTAATTGTCAAATTCTCATATTAAATATTATCATAATTTAATGTTGCTTTTAATGTCCATAAGCTTAGTCAATTCATGGCCTAACTTATGTAGCCTCATTTTGATGTAGTACACTACTCACTCAAATCACATCCAAGCTAAGAGATATTTTTCTCAACCATATCTTCCTTAAAACTTTGGGATTTTTCTAATACTGATTGAGAAGTATGTTCTAATTCTCATAAAAGTTTCTTTGAATATTGTGTATTTCTTGGTGAGTCATTAATTTTTTGGTTAACCAAGAAATAATTTACTATATCTAAGTCTTCTACAAAGGTTAAATAATGCATATTAAACATTGCCACAATAGAAATGATCTTATTAAAATAATTATTACATGTTTTTTACATAGAAACACTATTTATAGTTGTTTTAATTTGCAATAATAAAATTTTAATTCATATTGCATATAATCCAATCTTTTGTTAACATACTAACCATATTGAGATCAACTATCATTTTTTTTCTGATAAACTGATTGTAAGAGATCAAACTTCTCATTAGATTCATGCACCAACTAGCAAAAATATCCATAAATTAGTTTGTTATTTTTTTTGTCTAAAATAGTTGTTAAGTGAATTTATAGTCTATCTTGACATGGAGTTTAGACATGACCCCTTGCATATGAGAGACATTTATTTTTTTAAGGAAGACCCTAGAATTATTAAGCAATGATTTTTCTCATTCGTCCCTTTTTCATCTCCTCCAAGACCTCTCAACCAAGGATATAATTTTTTTATATACATAAACTAGACTTGTGGTGGTAGCAGTTCTCCTTCAAAAGATGAGGTTCTGTCCATTTTCTAAATATTCAAAAGGGATCCTTAACCTGAACCTTTATGAACGGTCAATGAGGATAGGCCTACATTTTTAGGGTTTTATGATCTCTTCAAACTCAAGTTCATATTGATGTGTTAGTATATTGTACCCAAGACTTCATATTTCACGAACAAGCCAAACAACATAAATGCTTTGATTAAATGAGATGAGAAGGAAGGGTTGATTCACAAACCATACATATATTAGCACTTAGTCCCTCAATTAATGTTCTACCTCATTGAAAGTAATGTGGTCCTATTATTGGAAAAAAGAGAAGAGATATTTGTGGTGTTTAGATTTGTCAATTCCATTGGTGTAGAGAGATAGACAAACAGACATAGAGATAGAGAGAGAATGGGGAGGTGGGTGGAGCATGAGAGTGTGAGAGCCCTAGCAAGAGTGAATGCTCGACAAATTGTCACTTTCATCCTCAATGGAGGACACTAGCGGGTGCTCTACATCAAGTGCTGAGGACTCTAGATCTGAGTCTTCGTTGGATTACCCAATTGAGGGCATTGACCTTCAGAGAGGGTGTCAAATAGAGGTGGTAGACAAGGCCTCATGACAACACTTTTCATATGTCATGAGATCTAGGGCTTGTGACAATAACCACCACTACCTATGATACCTAGTATTATTTAAAATTGTTGGGGGTTAGGCAACCTCAAAACACAATTCCACATTATTGAACTCATCAATAAGCATCGACTAAGCTTAGTCAGACTTATTGAACCTATGATATTATTAAATCATATTCACCCATTGCTTAGATGCTTAGACATAAATCAGTTTTATTCTATTCCTATGAAATACGTTTGATTATTTTGAAAGAGATCATATTCTCTACAATTACTAGTTGAAGGGCCACAATATGTTACAATGAGGGTATTAGGCTCTAACAAAGAACGTATATTCTCAATTATTTATGCTTCACATAAACACTAAGATTGTGAGACTCTTTGAAAAGACCTAATCTAATATATGTAAGATTATCTCATACTAGTTGATTTTTCTTGATTCATAGTTGAAGATTTCAACTACGTACGTAGAGTCACTAAACGTCAAGGGAGACAGGTCCCTCAAGCCCATCACATAGAGATGTTCAATGATTTTATTTTTCACGCAACTCTTATTGAGCCTCCTATTTTTGACGAGATTTAGACGTAATACAACAAGAGTCAAAGAGGTACAAAAATATATGAGTGCATTAATCGCTCCTTCACTAATAACACTGTATTAGTGTAATGTCTCATATTAGTCATGCACCTACCCCACTATAGGTCAGATCATATGTTGATACTCATTCTCCTTAACTCGAGAGCTAGTATCCCTAAACCTCCTTTTAAGTTTTAGAATATGTAGACTCAGCACGAAGGCTTCTAGAGCTTTATGTGAAGTCATTGGCACGGAGATATCTCAAACTCTCTTATAGAGAACTTCATCTTAAATGGTGGAACTGGCATGTATACAAAAATATCCACACCCAAGTAAAAGAGCTGAGGAAGGATCTAGATAGGGTTGAGAGACAACTACAGGCTCGATGGACTGACAATACTTGGAAGAGACGAGTTCAAGTAAGTGAGCAACTAAAGAAGGTTGTGCGACAACAAGAAATATATTATCTCCAGAAAACATACATCGTGGCTATGCGAAGGTGATAAGAACACATGTTTCTTTCATGCCTCGATTACATATTGATCTTGATCTAATTGTACATCTCTTCTAGAGGTGTATGACCAGAACACATCTCATATGTAGGAGGCAAGAATAGCGTACTTTTGTATCTTTTTTGCCTCTCAACCAATTGAGATCTTTAGAGATATACTCTCATCGATTCTATCTTTACTTACCCACCAAGAAATCTCATCTATTAAGACCATACTATTAGGGAGGAGATTCGAGATGTGGTCTTCTCAATGAATAGAAATTGAATACTTGAGCTTGATAGTTTTTTAGTAGATTTCTATTCAACATGTTAGGACATCGTCAGAATAGATTTAGTTCATGCCATCAAAGAATTCTTTCACCGCAAAATCTTTCCACGAAGTTGGAAAGCCACTTTTATTACACTCATACTAAAAGTGGTCAATCCAACTTATTTTAGAGACTTTCGGCTCATCAATCTTTGTAATGTGTGCTATAAAATTGTATCTAAGATCATTACAGTACGACTAAGTATTTTTCTTAATAGACTCATATCTCCAGAGTAGTGTGAATTTGTCAAAGGTTGACACATTCATGATAACATCATACTAGTTCACAAATTAGTATAATCCTTTGACCAAGACATTCGTGGTTCCAACATCATCATCAAATTAGATATGAAAAAGGCTTTTGATAGGATCGAGTGAAATTTTCTTACCGAATTACTTTGATGCTTTGGATTCACCAACGAGTTTATTGACCTAGTCAATCCATGTGTTACAGAGAATCATTTCTTCCTATTAGTGAATGACACTTCCATACCTTTCTTCACGGCCACGTGTGGGTTATAGCAAGGTGATCCCCTATCACCCACTCTCTTCACATTACTTGAAGAAATCCTGGTCAAACCCTTTCTCAAGCAATGACATGTGGGCTCATCTAATCATATCATTCGAAGAAGAGTTACCTGATCATATCACATTCTTTGTTTGCTAATGATGCGATACTTTTCTTCAATGGATGTGAAGTGTTCATCAAGAGACTCATGACTATCATCTTGAGCTACGAGCAAGTCGCAGGCCAACTCGTTAATGCTTTGAAGAGTAACTTCATAGTGACATCTTCTACTACCATTAACACCATATGACACATATAAAACCTAACAAGATTCTTGTTAGCCACTACTCTTTGATTACCGTAGATACCCTATCTTCCTCAGACACATTCGGGTTCATTTCTTTGATTTCCTTTTGTGAGGTGAATTTGTACCTCTTTATGGGATAGTCAGCTCGACAAGCCTCATTGTGAACGTCGAGTTTCTTGAGAGAAGGTATGTCGATCGATGGACGAGGGTGACCAAGAGATTAGATGCCTTGAAGATATCTTCAATATACTTTAGAAGAAACTCGTATGACGGATGAAGACAACGAGATCACTCCTAGGGATTTTTGTGCTAGCCAAATATGACGATTGAGTTAGCCAACTGATTGACATAAAAGGAGGGAAGTGATGGGTAAATTAGTAAAGATATTAGCTACAGATGAGGCCTTTAATTTGATGGTGAGTGAGATAAGACATTATCAATGCTTGATATAACACTTGACTTATTGACACTCTCTTGGCCTCCTTTACCTTCTTTATGTCATTCTAGCCTCGTCTCACAATAGTTTAGCTTCTCAATGAAGATACTAGTATATTCTTTGACATGCACAAACTCTAATTAGATTTACTATTAGAGATTTTGTTGATAAAGTTGAGTCATAGTGATGATGAATCCATCTAGACTCTTACCTTAGATAAAAGTTTCTTTTGTAGTTCTTTTTAAAATTACTTTAGAAATCATTCCCCAAAGTAGTTTTGGGAGATCTCATTTGGCACCCTACTATCATATCTCAAGTCTCTTTCTTCATGTAGAAATTGATATACTGCGGACTTCTTATTGATGATCGTATGTCCATCACAAGACATAACATTTGTTCTAGGTGTCATTGTTGCCCAATCATTCTAAGTAGTGAAACTATGAGCCACTTATTTTTTCATAGTGTTGTTGTTACGAAATGTTGGAACCAACTCTTACTAAATTGGTCTCTAGTATTTCATCATTTTTTATTTCTTACACCACTAAAGATTTTCAAGAGAGTATATAATTCACCGCAAAGCTCTAGGGGTAGTCCCTACCTACGTATTTCTATAGTATATATGTTATGAGAGATATGAAAGAGTGAAATCTCTCTCATTTTGTAGGTCAACAAATGTGTTCCCTAGAGATCATGAAACACATCACACAATGGCTGTGAAGTACCCATCCTTTAGTATCACCTACAGCGACATGCTAGGAGTCTAAGCCACACATACACACAGAGATCTCTACTCAAGTCGTCCAATAGAGACTGCCGCCAATTAGATGCTTGAAGTTGAATGTCGACGAAGTAACTCGAGAGAACCCTAGACCTGCAGGAGGAGGAGACATCCTACGGAATCATATGGGGAGTATTCTTTTTATCATCTCTTATTTTATAACATTCAAACTAACATTGTAGTAGAGGCTTGTTCTTCTACGAGGAATACAATCTCCATGATATCATCATGGAATCTAATTAATGAGTACTTGTTCAGATGCTACATGTAGGTTTCTATTTCCATTGGCAGCTTTAGAATACTTGGACTAACATCATGTATTGTAGAGGGAGGATCAGTATCATTATACACCAACTATATGAAGGGAACTAGATGGTAGATGTGCTCGCTATACATACAATATACACTCGTATGTACTTTGTATTCTCCTCTTGGCAAGAGATGATTACTGAAGCTTGAGGTCGACATTATTTAAAATAGGTCAGCATGCCAACACTTTGTATATAGCGAACACAGGTACCTGTCACCCTTAGATAGTGACGGATCACTTGAGCCAACCCCCAGCTAACACATGACCTAACGTATGCAACACCGTCAACACAAAGCTATCTTCGCACTATAGATGGAAGAATTTCCCAACAATCTCAACCAAGATGATCAATTTCAGTCACATCTATCACTTCACTTTTCATTTACCACTTTCTAAATAGAGCTATCTCTTGACTCTCCTAATTCTCAAGTATAAGGCTCAGGGATAAACATTTCATCAACATCAATATAATCAAACTTTAACCTAAAAAAATAAAAAGAACTATGATTTACTCTATTATCTTGAATAGAAGCAAATCGTGTGCTGACTTAGAAACTTAGAGTTGTGTGGCCAAATAAAACATGATTAGGGCCTGAGACTAATTATGTTTTCAAAAAAATGGGCCTAGTTTGGGTTTGCTGGCTTTAGATAGCACATTAATAAGCCAGCACATGGGGTACTAGTGCCCTGCTGTTGAACTACGTCGACTTGTGCCTGTGGGCTTGTGAGGACGGGGGGAACGAAGTAGGCCCATTAGACGACCCCCGTTTCCCCACAAGCTCTTACCCAAATGACTTCCCCACCTGCCCACCATTAGCTTGAGATAGAGAAAGATAGTAGAGAGAGAGAGAGAGAGAGAGAGCGACTGGTATTCATACGTGTAGTAGGAACGCATCATATTCTCGGAGATTACCCGTCGTCCCCGTTTGTCTTCCCACGTCCGCATCATATTACTCCGAGACATTACTCCCCGGCAACCTTTCAACTCGTGCAAGTCGTGGGGCGGCATTCTCTGTCTCTCTCTCGCTCTCGCTCTCTCTTCTCTCTCTCTCTCTCTCTCTCTCTCTCTCTCTCTCTCTCTCTCTCCACTATCGCTCTCTCTCTCCCGTAATTGCAGCCCGTCGCCATCCCACAACTGGGACGCTCTTCTCTCCACTTGGCAGCCCCGTATTTCACTATCGACGCCGGCCAACGTGCCCAGGGCCAGCCAGCTCCACGCCATCGCGAAGCCCCTCCTCCACTCCCTTCTACTCCATGACACGTGGACCTCCCCCGTTCACACTCTACCCGTCTAATCTTATTATGAAAACATTCAGCCATTTATTTGAATAATCTAATAAGAATGAACGTCCACGTGGAATATGTATTCCTCCATGCAATCCTAGTTATCTCTGGTCAGCGGGAGTAGCGGGATCCTGTTGACCGGTTTTATGGTGTTAGAAAAAAGATAAGCGTCGAAAATTCGCAAGATAAACATAAAGCTGTCAGCCTCCCCTACACGTGTGCAGATCACGAGCAGTGATCACGGGAAAGCGTGGACGCCCACAGTGCACACGTGTTAGACAAAGACGATGAGACTAGCTCCTGCGGGTAACATCTTGCGCGGGAAAACGCGACTGCCGACACATGACGTGGCAGCTGAAGCGTTTGCCATCAAAAGCCGCCGGTCATCCTTGGGCCACGTATCACGAGGACGGGCTTCCGCTTTTCTGGGAAGGTCTATTTTTTATTACTTAATAAAAAACCCAATAAATGCATGACACCGACTCATATAATCATTACTTCGAAAAAAATAGAAAATCTTTTTACGATTTAAAAAATAAAATTGATAATTGACACGAATAATTGACTGAATAAAATAAAGCACGAGGTCGAATGGGAGGCGGCCGCGTGGACGTCCGACGCCCTGCCAGCGTCGAATTCATATCTAGAAGACCGCCCCGGATATGCACCGGGCCATAATCCTAGAACACGAGAAGCTCCACAGTCGTCGTCCGCAGCAGCAGCAGCAGAAGCAGCAGGAACAGGAAGCTTGTCTCCCTCTCCGCTGGTACAGAGAGAGCCACCATGGCGTCTGACGAGGCTATGACGAGCCGCCTCCGCTCCTCCATGCGAGGCTTGGCGGTAGACGGCGGCGGGAGCTGCGAGTCGCTCCCCGGCCGATGCGGGCGGCGCCGGCGAGGTGCGCCGGCGAGCTTGATGTGGGAGAAGGAGTACGCGAGCGACCCGGAGATCGGCAGCAGAGATGAAGTGTCTTCTTCTTCCTCCCGCCGCCACCACCACGACGGGAGTTGCGGGGGGACGAGGGAGCGGCGGCTGGACCGCGCCTGGGAGATGAAGCGGTGCAACGACGGACACCGCGGTGGCGGCGGCGGAGGCAGTGCGTGCGTGGTGATCCGGCAGAGCGGACCGGGGGCGGGGAGTATTTACATGGACATGGAGGAGGTCAAGGCCTGCCGGGACTTGGGGCTCGAGCTGCCCTGCGACTGGACGGTGGAGATCCCCTCCGGAGCCTTCTCCCCCGTCTCTCCCGTCTCCATCTCCAGCCCCAGTGAGTTCAGAATCCCCCCCCCATCTCATTCAAGTTCTCTACCAGAGGTTGATCCATGTTTTCCGCCTTGTCTGACTCCGTCCATCGTCTTGTTTCTCAGGTAGCGACGCTGAGGACGTGAAGGCGAGCCTGAGGGTATGGGCGCAGGCGGTGGCGCTTGCCTCCGCCTCCGCCGCCGCCTCCTGCCTTAGCATCTGAAGCTTCGGCACGAAACTGGCGACAGAAGAGCACCTTGACGATAGAGAAGCTCAGATAGGATACGAGGATTCGCTCTTCTCCTCATGTTCGCCCATTTACAGGTCGTTTGTATGAACTTGATCCCTCTCGGGGGTCATCTCTCTGATTAGATTGTAGAAAGGTCCCCCCTGGCCCTGACTGGTTTGAGTCCCACGTAACCTCAACCTCGCTGTTTGATTTCTCCCACACGACCCATTTTCCGGTGATCTACGAGCAACACGAAGTACAGATCTCAAGGGATTGAGGGCGCCCGTTTCAGCCCTCCGCCATGGTGCTGACGAAAGAAAGAAGCCCAGACCCTTGTTGGTGTTTGGCTTCCCGATCATCCCGGAAGAAGGCGCGACTCATGAATCTCTGCAAGAAACTGGGACGAGAGCCCTCTCCATCACGAAGTGTGTGGGTGAGGAGAAGGCACGATCATCTTCTACCTCCTCCCCCTCTCTTCTTTGATGCATCTAACTCCTCCGTGAACAACGAAACCTCCTCACCGACCCATCTCTCTCTCTCTCTCTCTCTCTCTCTCTCTCTCTCTCTCTCGCTCTCTCTCTCATCTTGAGAGATAAAAAATGCAATCTTCAGATTCATAGATGGATGATTTCACAGAGTTGAATGCGTCTGTTCATACTCCTAGTCTTGGGCACCTCCGTGGGTCTCACCAGTCATATATGGATGGATGAAGACCCACCCACCCCAAAAAAGAAATATATAAACTGGACTTGCGAAAAGTAACGAGAAGAAATTTTGATTTATCATTTATTTCCGGTAAAGTCATGGGAGGTTCGAAATTATTCTCCCGAAAGATGGGAATCTGGCAGCAGATGCGGCGCCGGCGCCGGCAGCCAAGGATAGGTTAAACCGTCACAACAAAAAAATAATGAAAATGAGAGAGAGAGAGAGGATAAGAAGAGAAAGAAGGAAAACGACCCTCTCTGGTGGGTGGATCAGGCTACACTGCTGGAGATCGTCTCCTCGTTGTCGTCGGAGAAGCAGTACTGCTGATAAACTTGCAGCAGGAGCTCTCTGCACGGCACCACGGCGCCCAGCTTGATGCAGGCCAGGAAGGCTCCGGAGAGCTTCCGGTGGAGGCTGTAGGCTTCGTCCGGCGGCGGCGTGAGCCTGTGCTTCAGCATCGTCGCCCCGATGCCGGAGATGCTGTGGGTGATGTTGGACGACCGGAAGTCGTAACCCCCGGCCGTGCCGAAGGGCAGCCCGACGATGAAGGCGGCCTGTACGTGCGCCTCCAGCATCACCTCCGACTCCATGCCGGTGAGGAAGCCCAGCCGCCGGGACATCTCGATCACGGAGCCCCCGTCCGCCTCCGCACAAGCCAGCACCTGCTCACCACATTAGAGCGAAACTCATATCACGAAAGCTTTTCCCCTGAATCATAAAGCTTTTCTCCATTAGAGCCACGCGCAGCTGCGAGGGTGGGTTGGGTTCGTCTGAGTATGCATTCTTCTTCCGATGGTAATCCACATTCCATCTCCCCCTTGACAAGAAAATCGAAATCAAGACGAGATGATGCGTGGATACCCAACGCGTTTCCTGCCTTCAACCCACCCCAAAGGACCCACCGCAATCATAGAAAAATTAGCCTATTTGAAGAATTTCGTTCATAAATGTGCGGTCCCCGATCTTCATCTAGTGCAGTGGGCGACATTAATTTGTGTTCATCATCTCACACAGCTAAGAAAGCTTACGATTGGATGGGCAGATCGAACTCACGCTCAGCTTACTACTGTTGTATGAAATATCAAATCTTTCAACACATCACAAAAGATGATCACCCGTCAAGACAGTCAATATGCATAGAATGCTGCCATTATTAGATCATATCATACTACAAAAGCATTTTATTATCTATGCTTCTGCTGAGATGATGTACCTTATCGATAAGGTGACGAAGCGTTGACCACTGCCTTGTCTTTGGAGCTTCTAGATTTTAAGGGATGGACAAATGAAATGTGTTCCCGTCCTAGTTGTACCCAACAGATAGATGCCAACACGGAAACGAGAGGTGAATCCTTGCATTAGAGGAGATAGAGGAATGAGGACATCTAATTGCATCCGAAACAATGACTATTCTATCCCCCACCCCAACAGAGAGAGAGAGAGAGAGAGAGCACAGATTCTCTTTATATGGGTATCAAGCTAAATGATAAGCAGGAGTTCTAATTTAGTTACTTTGGGGTGGTGGGAATGTTTATATAGATGACCGCTGCATGATAAATATGGAGGTGTCTGAGGGGGGGAAACCTCCTTCTAAAGACCCTTCTATATTATCCCACTTTTCTTTGGATCTCTATAAGAATTATATGCTTCCCTATGATTTCAACATGAGAATGATCAAATGACAGGAGAACCATTTTAGGAAATGAACAAAGTAAGCTCGCTCAATCATTGCGCGGTGACTAAATGTTGTCAAAAGTCCTCTCCTTAGACTTGATGCAGAAGAAAACTAGACAGGAATGCCGTAGAACAGTAATTTCCATACCCACTAAGAACTAGAAGTAATATATGCACGTGATTTGCATAGTATGTAAATGACAGGTTGAAGACTATGGGAAGGGGTTTTATGCTTATCATCTACAACTGAAAGGATCAGAAAATCAAATCCAATCGAGCCTTTCCATTAAGTTTAGGGAAAGAACATAAAATATGATTTTACCTGGAAGCAGATATAAAAACCTTTTCTAAATCGTGTTGAAATGATAAAACCACCATAATAGGCAAAGAAAGAGAGACCAAATCATGGAAGAATTTCATCGGAAGAAAGAAGTGATCCAAAGAAATATGATCGCGCATTACAGGCAATTCAATTCAACAAGTTCCCAAAGGCTGGAGTGCTGAGTCATGGAGGCATACCATTCGGAGATAATCATCCACAAAACCTTTTGGATACTCTCGAGCTGCCCCAAAGTCGATGAGGTTGATCATTTTGGTGGTCTCATCGTACAAGAAATTGCTCCAATTGGGATCGGTCTGATCAACATCCAGTAGATCATGCAGTCAGAATAGAAAGTTGATCATGGTTCAGCCATTGTGCTCATGCGATATAGAAATAGGGGAATAAAGACAAATCATTGTAGCATCCAATAAGTTTTCCATCAATTTTCCACATTATATAGAAGAGAGAATGGGCATATCTGACTTTATTTTTTAAAAAAATCTAAGACAGAGGCAGTGCCTCAATTTTCCATATTGCCCGATGCATCTGTTGCAAGATTTAGTAATAATTTATATTTTCATAGTTCTCCATAACATGTGGGTCACTGGCGGAATCAGTTCTCACTATGAACAGGGATAAATAAATGGGATTGCTTTCTCATTTGGATAGACCCACCTGCATGAACCGAAAGACAAATAACTCCTTGAGGGTCAGCTCAAGCAATTTCCTCCCAACATAGTTGCGAACTTCCTGATCGAGTAATGCCACCTTATCAACAGGCACGCCTGCAGAAGAAAGGCCGTAAAAGGGTACTGGCTATCAGTGAGAATAAGGTATCCATAACTAACACCTGCAATAAAATCCAGATTAATACTAAAAACAGGGTGGGTTCTGATTGTATACAAAGTATTTACCAGAGACAAGCTCAGTTGTTAACACTTTTCTGCTAGAGAAATCATCTATGACCTTGGGAACATAAAAGCCATCTGCACCAGATACCAGATCACGGAATCGCTTTTGGTTTACCGCTTCTAACTCGTAATCACATTCCCGTGATAACTCCTCTTTCGCTACCTACAAAACATTGCTAATAAGATCATTAAGAACAATACTGTTTAACAAGAAAAGTCTTCTTGTAGGTTTTAACTGCCCCAAACGTTATTAGCCGCTGTATTCGTTCTACATCAGATTAGAGCCCATAGAATAACTGGAAGTTGCCTAGGGAAGAAACGAGCTCAAGAGTTGAAACAGTATCAAATAGATGTATGAAGAGATGATCAAGAGTTTAGAAACTTTCAAAAAAAATAAATTCGCAACAGTCAAAGGCATTCACAGTCGTCATCTTTATACTTGGCAGAGGTATCATAAACTGCTGAGATGCAAAAATGCGTTACTATATGCTATCTACTGAACGACCAACCTCAATGACTACCTACAAAGTCAAAACCCTTCAGTAAAAAGTGTTTCGTGAAACTGATGCTGATTTACGATGCGGAGATCATACTGCATTCATACAAAGTAATAAGCCTGACTCCATAACTTTATGTGATAATGGACTACACACAGGATTTAATCATAGAACATGTGAACAAGCCTCACTTTCCAAAAACAACATGGAAGTAGTTATGTGGAAAGACAGAAAACAAAAAAGAAATCGAGGTATTGGAAACGCAAATAGAGTTGATTATGAAACAAGCAAAGAATCAGGCTCAGGAACATGGTATGTTAAATAGGACTGGATCCCCAAAATTAACAGAAAGAGAACTGATCTTGATTGGATCGGATTGGCCAAATCAGCCACCTCAGGAGCAGAACCAGATCATATTAAGCAAATATTCTTGAAAATTTCCCAACATGATGCCCTTTTTCTCATGTGGTTGAGGGTGGCCCATAAAGCTCACAGGCGAGTTTCTTCTTCATCTTCTGATCCCTCCACCTTTCTATCCCCTCTTTTTCTTCATGCACCATTTATCTTAAAGTTGCGAGCAGAGCACAATCCAAAAAGAAATATGCATCATTTCCCGGATAAAAATAAAGTTCAATACCAGGATCTATTGGAAGCATACCTTTATGGCCCTCTCAAGGAAAAGGCCTTTTGGAATTAAGTTTGTATATTCCAAAAGTCGTCTCACATTCTCGATATCACTTTCAATGCTGTTTGCAACACCTGGATACTGTATTTTAACAGCAACCTTCAAACCATCCTTCATGACTGCCTGATGAACCTGGAATCTCAGCACGAAAGAAAAAAATACAACTGTAAACAGATTCTAGATGGTAAAGAAAAGTCTATTGGACCAATTCATGGAGTTGTTCATACCAGGAGAAAGATTATATCAGACTCAAGTTATGACTAACCAGCATAAACATACGAAAGCTCCCATACTTCAATTTTTGTAAACTACTTCCTTAAATAGACAACCTCGGCAACATTTGGCCAGGATCTTTACTCAGCAATCGTAAATGGACCCAACCCTCCTTACAGAAGGGTTTAAAATGTTTTTTCAAGTCATAAAAAAATCCTCCTTACAGAAGGGGAGTAAAGGTCTTCAATTATGACTGCATCCTGTCTAGCATCTAGACCCCAGACAGACTAGAAACAAAACAGATTTCTTTTGGTAACCGATAACTTCCAGCTGAGAGCAGATGATACTCAATGACCAGATGGTTTTGGTGTACCAAGGAAAGATCACTAACTTGGCCCATCAGACTCGCCCCTCGTTTTCTTTGCATCTTCAAATCCAGTTTGTTTTACTCAGAGAGCCTATTGAGACTTTCCTTGCAGTATCTGAGGCATGAGCTAAACGAATTTAATCACCCATTAAAGTGAAACCGTCGAGCAGTATGAATCCATTTACAGAACCCCTTCACTTAATTGCAATAAGAGCACGAAGAGAACTAACAGGAAAAGTGGCAATTTTTTCTTTTCCTTTTCAGAAACAGTAAGCTTTATGAATTGATATTCAATCTCCTCAAATTCAGATATATTTTTATGTCTGCTGTTCTTTTGAAAGAGAGAAAATAGTTGGACATTTGCGCATCAAAGCAAGTTTTGCAATGTAATTAATCAAACGAGCTGAGAAATTTGTATAGCTGGAAAGACTAACAAAACAGCATGAGAAATGGAGGAAATAAAAAATGAGCATACCTGGCCAATACTCGCTGCAGCTAGTGGCTCATAATCAAAACTACTCAACTTTGAAGACCACTCGGGTCCCAACTCAGTGCCTAAGACACTGTCAAGCTGGCTTCTAGGCATAACGTCAGCACCTTGACGCACAATATCCAAAGCAGCCAAAATCTACATGACAGATATACATTAAAAATATATAAGGTCACCCTTCAGATGGACAGGTCGTCCATGACAATGACACTATAGCTCCAACATCTACATAGCTTTGGTTTCATGTCAATATTCATGCCATGTTCTACATTGTATGGAATTGACTCAACAAGCGAACAGACCATTGACAACCTCATTAATCATTCTATGGGATAATTTAAAAAATAGTGAATTTTGGGTGACAACAAGAACTATCTAGTGACATTTCATTCAACAATTAAAATGGAATTGTAGGCAATTTTATACGGAAAGTAAGATGAGTCCTCCATCTATGTAAGGATCATATAACATGTACCATATGAACTCCGCTCTGGACCCTGAAAACTCTGGAAGGCCAGGAGAGGAGATACGATTAGAGACACAATCTCCGCCTTGGAACATGTTGATTGCGGCCAATACTGAAGCAATTGAAAATTCCCGCGGGAAAAAAGTTCAAGCTGGCTCAAACCTGTGGTACTAAATTATGTGCTTCCGATTTAAATACATCATGGGTTTTGAATCCTTTCGCTTATCGATGTGGAAGGAATCTTATTTCAATGGTCTAAACGAGTATGTTTTCTTTCGGGTAAGCCCAAAACGCACCAGACTGTCGAACAAGCTTTTACAATAGGAGAGAGTGTGCAGCATTTCCCTGTGATTTGGTATTTCCTTGTTTTTGCAAATCCAGAAGTATGCTGTTTCAAGATTCATGTCTTCACATGGATACCAATCAAAAACCAATTAGCATGCTAACCCAAAGAAGCTAATATTTGAATACAGTTTCATCCCTCTGATCAAAATATTCACCCCGTAATGAAACATGGCGCAATAAAAAGTAAGATGGTAGCCCTGTGATCTGAAACCCAGTCGGAACTTCCAAACTTTAGACAATTCTCTATCCAACTACCAAGAGGAATTGGGCTCCTACAGTTGAGGGTTGATTCCGACCCGAGTCATGATCATGATGCTCGCTATAGCATTTGGGAATCATCCAATCAGACAATTAGCAAATAGAATGCTGCCTTTTTGGCCAAACATGATATATCTCAGACCAAGCTAGAGATTAAACAAATGGACGTATTTTAATGTGAACATAAATAATATCACGATGACTTATTATCTATCAGTTCACATCCTGACTATTATGTATGACATCTTTTACTTAACTATGAGGTGTATTAGATATTGGTTATCATAGATACTAAAACCAGCGTAGGAAAAAGGCTGTGCATATTATGAAATATTCTCCTGGTCATATCAGCCACAAAGCCCGGAAACAATATGACTAGTCACGCTCTTCCATCAGGTTCTGGATTTGTAAGTCAACTGTTATAAACTGAGCTACTTTTGTGGAACCCTAAAATAAATGTACACACAAGAAAAATATATATTAAATTAAATGTAAAAAAAATACAGAAAAAAAGAAGATTGTAGTACCGGTGCAGGTACGAGGGACTCATCTTGGATGCTCAGCATCTGTCCCAGTTTTAATGCAGCACCACGCATCCTGCAAAGCGCAAGTGCCAAACGCTCTGCATTCTGCTCTGACAAGAATGGTGAGACCACCGATTGCTTCTCGTTAGACTGGGGCGCTCCAAATATGAGCCTCTTTGCAGATTCTTGAAGCGTACCCCAAGCAAGACCAGCTCCCAGCCCGGCAAACCTATCACAGTATAGAAGAGGGGAAGATGGCCAATGAAGTCAGTGCGTGGGGACTAAATATCAAACTACACGAGGATACTTATTACAAGCTTCCTGACAACGAAGAACTCCAAAACGCTACAAACAGTTTGACTAAATTTCAAACTGCCCATGAAGCACCCAGATTTTGTTCTCTGAGAAATGGTGGACCTGTGGCGTTTATTTGGCTGCAACCCAGAGATTCAGAGAGTCCCAGACTTTGACCGAGTTCATTCTCTCACAGCATTAATTTTCTATACCCAATACGTGAACCAGAAAAAATAAATAAATAAATAAATACTTCAAACTCCACAGGGGATCTCCTCTATCAAGCCATTATAAGCCGCACTCAATTACCTTCCTCATCCACCAAGCACATTATACACACCGAGACTCGTTTTAAGGTGTTTTCTCCGCTGACAGAAGAATGAAATCCCATCGCTTGAACCCATTTGCGACAGGAAAAACCACCGTCTAGGTGGGTCAGGACAGAAAATTCGAAAGCCCAGAGGCTTAAAGAACCGTTCAAGTGCACAGGACTCCCTTGCTTTCACACTCATTTCCTGATGGATCTCACGGAGGAACAGATGAGGCTGCTAAATTCTGTCTCCAGCTTGATTCACAACATGAAGAAGAAGGTTAAATCCTAGAGCAGAAAGCATTAGAGACCCTTCATGTTACCAGTCGCCCACCCATTCGATTGCGCAGGGCAGAGAAGAAAGTAGGAGCCAGGAGATAAAACGCAAAATACCCAGCGCCATTTTCAGCGATTTTTTATGAATGTGAGAGCGGCCTCGGTAATATATTCAAGATTTTCGATCAGAACGGGTTGCCCACGACGTGAAACACGGTTCATACCCAATGGCTCTTCCGAGAGGGGTGGATGGAACTCTCCTCTCGCGAGGACGACGCTGTCTTCTCGCTTGAACGATTCTCCCATTCCCGGGCTCTCCTTCCTGCTCCGCCACCGTCGGCGCCAATTCATTGCCTCTTTCTTCAGCAACGCTTTGCGCAACATCCAACACCGCGGCGTCCCCTGCGGCATCACAAGTCTCCCCCGCGGGCGTGTCCACCCCGGTGGCTCCCGCCGGCGGCGAAGCCGACTCCGCTGCCACGGAGACGGATCCAGACGACGCGCCCGCCGGCGGCCCCGAGGAGAAGTGTACGACGGTAGAACGAGGCCCGGGCGCCTCGTACACGCGGACGCGGCCACTGGTGAGCCCCGCGACGTCTGTGGCAGCCACGATGGCCGCCTTCAGGGCCGCCACCACGGCGGACTCGACGCTGCCGGCAGAACGGGCGGCTTCGAAGGCCCGCGAGCTCCTCGCCGCCTCGGCGAGCACGAGGCCCACGCCATCCGCCAGCCTCCGGAGCTCGCGCAGCGGCGCCATGAGTAGGAGTGCAGACGGGAAACGAAGGCCTCAACAGGAGTCGGAGCTCGGTTCCCACCTTCGCATGCTGGTGGGTCTTCCCCTGCGAGGAGGAGCCCCTTCCCGACGAAGAAGGATGAAGGAAAGAAAGAGAACGCGACCCAATTCGTACGTATCACGGAGGGAGGAGGCCGCCTTGGCACGGAGGGATCACCTCTAGCCATGAATGGTGGCACCGCCGACTGACCCATCGTTGAAAACTTGCATCTTGGAAGGAAGGGGGGAGACTTTGACAGCTCAATTGAGTAACATTTTTTCTATTCTTTTAACCTGATAACTATTTTTTTCTACTATATTTGATTTACACAGTTTTATGATGTCAGTGAATCATAAATGATTCATAAAGTAATTCATATGAATAATATTTGAAAATAAAAAGAAGAATATTAAAATATTTTTCAAACTTTACTGGGTTTTGTTAAAGTGCAGCAAGGCTAAATAACTCTGAGTTCATTGTTTCTAGTTTGTTTTTGTTCCTTTTTAGTTTATAATTCTTTTTTATGTGTTTCAAAATATGTTTTGATTTTGTTTCATAGTCTTTTTTTTTTCAAACTTTATTTACTTATTCATTTTTAGGCTTATAAAATTCCCTAATTTTGATCCCAAAACATATATTGAAGTATTATGAGGGTTTTTTTTCAAATGTACTCTTATTAATTAAAAAAAAATCCTTTAAATCTTGTGGATTAAAAGTCACCATCTAATAAGTTCATGGGACAAAGTAGGTAATTATGTGGATCCAAAACTTAATTTCTTCATCAAGATTGGCCCTTTTTGGATCCAAAACATTTATGTGCATTAGTAAGTTGTGTAAATAGATATTAAGTTCTTGATAAAATTATTACAAAGAATCAAGTTCATTAAAAAAAAAAAACAAGATAACTCAATGAGTGGAGATGACTGCAACTCTCTCTCTCTCTCTCTCTCTCTCTCTCTCTCTCTCTCTCTCTCAGCTGGGATATCTTATATGCCAGCATGCTCTCTAGTGGGCTGGGCAACCAAAAAACCAGTATCTTTATCCCAGAAATGTGGAGAAGAAATGAGGGGAGAGAGAAGACTGTAACTCTTTAGGGTCTCAAAATCCCTAGAAATTCGGTATTTACTCAACTTTTAGATTTCTTCAAGCCTTACATTCTTTTTACTGGGTAACAAGAAAAAACAATGGTTTTATACCTAAAATGTGGAGAAAAGAAGGGGCTCTCTCTCTCTCTCTCTCTCTCTCTCTCTCTCTCTCTCTCTCTCACACACACACACACACACACACAGCTGGGATATCTTGTATGCCCGCATGCTCTCCAGTGGGCTGGGTAACCAAAAAAAAAGTCTTTCTCCCAGAAATGTGGAGAAGAAATGGGGAGGGGAAGGGCGGGGGGAGCACTGCAACTCTTCAGGGTCTCAACATCCCTGTCTCTCTATCATCTCCAGGTTATATATCACACGAGGGTTTTCAGGGTTCCCCAACAAGAGATGATCGTAGGTAGGGAGGAGGGAGAGGAGCAATTCAGCATGTTTAGGTCTGGACATTGGCCTTGTTGCCCGCCAGGATGATGGAGATCTCGAGGCCGCGACTGAAGGCCTGGTTGAAGAGCAGCCTTGACTGGAACGTAGAGACGAAGGGGAACCAGGAGAGGAAGGCCAGCGGCGCAAATATCAGCACCCCCATCCCTGCATCATACAACCGCGCTATCTCCCTCACCGACGACCACAGCCCCAGCCGCCTCACCACCTTCCTCCATGTTATCGCCAGCTGCCACACCACACCATACCACGCATTACGATTAAAGAGACTTTGACTATTTAAGTGGGCCGTTCCGGTGAAGACTCGTTGACGTTGACTTACGGATAGGAGGGCCCAGCCGGTGGCGATGAAGGCCAGCATGCTTGCGAACAGATCAGGGATGGAGAGCCTTGTCAGCGCCACGACCAGGACCAGCGCCACGATAAGCCCGATGGTGATCACCCCCTGGATGAACCGCAGTATCAGCTGGTAATTGGCCGATTTCCTCGGGCTGAAGGTGAAGACCTGCATGGTGCGTAGAGAGAGAGAGCCCATAAATATAACGTAGAAGACTGAGAGGCACACAGCAGAGGGAGAGGAAGAACGAACCTTGAAGATCAAAACCGCACAGAAAAGAGCGACCCACGAGAACCCATACAACTGGCAACAGATAGAGAAAGAGAGAGAGAGAGAGAGAGAGTCATATATCAGTATGAACTAGTGAGAGAGATGTATATAGGCAATGAACCCATGGAACCAATGAAAGGCGCGAGCTGTTACCGCAAGAGAGGTGCTACTTCCAGTAAGGTTGAGCTTATACACGATCCCATACTGAAATATGAAAAATCTCAAACTCAAGATCGTCTCCAGTATGCGCCCTCTCAGTGTCTGGATATGCATCTGCAAAGCACAATATCCACCGCAAAAAAGTCTCCCAAGTGAGTTCCACGGGTGGTTATCTAACGAGCTCATCGAGGTTCATACCCGAAAAAAAAAAAAAAAAAAAAACAGGACAAGATGTCGCATCTAATTAGGGGGAAATGATTCGACCGAACACACATCTTGGCGGCCACCATGGTTCTTTGCATTAATAAAAAAAAAAAAAAAAAAAAAATGGGCCCACACAGACAGCCCAGTTCGTCCGATCGAAGAGGCGTTGCATCTGGCCAACAGCAGATCTATTACTGTCGCAGACCGGTGTTTGAGTTGCCAAAACGTTTTCCAAGATTCAAGCAGGCAGTCTAAGCGATTGTGCCAAAGATACCACCACTTAGCCATCTAATGATGAATTAGATGAGTGAATTGACTAAGATAGATACCTTATTCGGTAAAGACTAATGAGAATTCACTCAATAAATACTGCAAGAACAAGATCCAAACAAGCACGGTTCAACAGTGTGGCTCTAAGCTTAAGATAGATAGCATCCCATCTGATCTAGTAAGTTCATGTTGATATGATGACTGGATATGTGTTACAAAGCAATTCAGAGGAGATCAAACTGAAGGCATCATCCGCCAAGAAATACGGAATTTAGTAGGCAACGATATCTATGAAGAAATGGTTGAATGAATGATTCACCTGTTCTTCATCCCACCACGATTCCCAGCTGTTTTCACCCTTTACTCCAACACCACCTTTATATAGAAGCCAAGATGCCCAGTCATCATAGTCCTCAACAGTCCTGTCAATTCAAGATTATAATATTTTGTGTCACAAAATATAAGAAAATGCGTTGGAGAAATAAATCCCGCACCATAACAGCACCTCCTCTCTCGGACCACTAATCACATTACACAGGTAATGAACCTGTAGCCAGTGGCAAGATGCAAATTCCAGAAGAAAAAAAAAAAAGAAAAAAAAGGTAATATCAACCATGCCAACAACGAGGGACGAGTATTAGAGCAGAATCATGATGTAGATGAATTTTCCATCTCTAGGCTTTGGGTTTTAACTCCAAGCCTAGAGATCAACTCAACATGGAAAAGAAGTAGATGAATCATGATTTCAAGACGTCAAAATTCTTACTTCTGCCACTCAAAGCCAGAAGGGTTGAAGATGTATGGGGCAAATAGCCATGATATGACAAGGAACCAGCTGCTGATAGTGATCAGTATAAAAGATGTTGCACCTCCAGAAGTGTAACCGTACGCAATGTAAACAATCAGTAGAAGCGCGACTTCAAACCTGCATCCATTTAAATAAAAGAAAATGCTAACCCAAAAGAAGAGGCAATAAATTATTTGATGTGTAGAACAATACTCACGCCTTGACAAAATGACTTCGTGAATACAGCCTGTAATTTTCAGCGAATTTTATATGGCGGACGACAAAGCCTCGACCAGTTGCCTTGTACTGTAAGTCAATGCGTCCACTTTCCAGATCAATAAATAAATAAATAATTATTATTATTAAATTTCACCAGAGCAGAAAACTAAATAGGCATACCTTTGCACCACCATGAAGAATAGTCCTCCCAAAGTAGTGCGTCCTGGTTCCAAGGGAAAATGTGAAAAAAACCGCACACAGTTGGAGTTGCATGGTAACAAAGCTGAATACGGCCTGCATTAGGAGTACCATAAGTCAGAAAACGGCAAAAACCACTCGTGCACAAAATACATAAGCATGCCATACATTCCAATGGAGCTAAAGCCAAACGCAAAAGTGGCATGGCCACGAATTCTATCCAAAAACTATAGATCTCAAAAAAGGGAATGTACCAAATTAGGGTTAATGAAAATAAAAAGGACATCCGCAGTATTATAGGGTCGACATGATTCTACTGGTGGCAAGGACATTAAATAAAATAAAATAAAACACAGGTTGAATTCGCCGAGACCTTTATCAACCCTTTTTCCAATATGAAACCCATTATCATTGGAACAGCAGTAAACACACCAATCTGAACTAAGAACTGAGCATTCAATGCAGCATTCAGTGCAGTGTTTCCCAACATTCTTGCTTGTCGTGAAATAGAAGAATCAAGTCCTGAAAACGCCTGAAAATTTTAAACACAGTCAAAAAAACCAGAAAATATTCAAATGAAAACCACATAAATAGCAGCGGAAAATCATCAATGTCATTGCATGCAACATAACGATCAACAACTCCCTCTGCATTGGGAAAGTTTGTAAGCATGAACTCACCAAGTACACTCTTCCGTACAAGAAAGCATACACTGTGAGGACAGTCATCTGCAGCAGGACACAAATTTTATGATGTTTCCTTGATGATTCTATACGAAATTAAAAATAATAATCTATGCATCATCTACTTCTACGCGAAGAAGAAACGTACCATTGTGCAAACATAGAAGCCAACAGTGGTGAAATAGAACGATAACATCCTAAAAAAGTCAAAAAGCTGTCCAAGTCTGTACACATCTCTGCTTAACACTTGCTCTCCGTTGCCACCAGCCACTTTCCCTTCAAACAATGCGATTTGATTCAAACCCACATCTCTTCCTTTCCCAACCTGTCAACGGTAAAATATTATATATAATGCAGAAAGCCTCAGATGAATTTCAGAAGTATCTAAAAATGAGAAGCACGACACATACTTGAATGTACTCATGATGTGTTATGTTGCCTTGCCGCAATGTTGAATTGAATCCTGCAAGATAAATTAATACAATATTCATTAAGATATATTCCATCTTTACACATTTCGACTCTGTGCCAAATTCATACAAAAAAAGAGGTTTGGTCGAAATTTTGGAGGGAGCGATTAATTATGTCAAGTTAATGATTGAATTCCTCATTATTTCATGCCCCTTCGCAGGAACTATTAACTATGATAGATTTGATGTCCAATTTACCAGGGATAAGTAAAATCAACGATGATCTTCCGTTATTTTTGGTTTGATCTGCAGAATTCCTAAAAATTAAACAAAACGCTCACACCCTTTGGAGACACTCCAAAGTTCATTTTCAATCTACTTCTGCAGCGAAGTGAATGCTAAGGATTTAGCTGGAAATACTCTGCCACAAAAATTGATGAAAATAGTTCACGTATCGTGATCAAAAGTGTAAATCAATGATTCTGTTCTTAAGGAACACTGGCTCAAAAATAGTTTTCTTTTCTTTACTTTACTTTTAAGTGTAAACACAAAGGGGAGTCTGCTTTTTCTTTTCTTTTCTTTTCTTTTCTTTTCTTACTAGCAAAGAAGAGCCCATATGTAAACCTTTCCTCTCAAGTAGTCACTACCCTACCTCCGCATCACAGAAACAACCATACAGGGGTGGCAGTCTAGGCAATATATAACAGGCTTCATCTTCTTTGCCAAGAAGATCACCTTGTTATCCACACTTTTATCTACTTTTGCCTTCATATGGACGAAGAACGGAATTTCCAGGTAACTGTTCTCTTTCCCAAACAAAAGCAGGAAAATATTCATATAACTGACCATGAAATTCTTGGATCACAGATATTGCACACTCAACAACAGGATATAGGCTCCCCCAAGAATTTTTGGCATTTACAGAATAAAAATAAGGCAGAAAAGTGACAAATGAATGAATTGAATCAACGTCTCAGATGTTTTTAATAAATAAAACACAATCCTGAAATGGAAATTTCAGATACAGAAAGTGTAGGACTAAGGAAGAAACAGGCAGTGATATAGTTGGTCTCCACAGTCTGGGAAGTTTCCATGAGAGTGCGATGGAACCTGTTTAGACACGTTTTAATATCATAAAATCATACATTATTACTGAGAAAGTCATATAGATGAAGATCCCACAGCGAATATTTAGATCTTAATATGACGCCTCCTTAATCAATGTATCATAATTTACTTTAGGATGCGCATTTTCTCTCTAGCCGATCAGTTTACCGATACCTAACTGCTGATTCATCCCATTGGCGTAGAAAGCCGTCTCATTTGCCCTTTATGATGAGATTGGAGACATTTAAATAGGCACAACAATCATAGCCATATCTTCTAGAATATATTCTAATGATAACACAGCTGCGTGTGAAATGGGCAAAACCTGAAGTATTAATGTCCTTCCTTTTATTAATGTTGTGCATAATCATTCAAAAAAAAAAAAGACAATGATCTCAGTGCCTTAAGGTGATGACAACGCATCTCTATGACAACCTTGAGCATGACAAGATTCTCCAAAGAGTCAAAAACGTTGTACAAAAAAATGATGAGTAATCTGGGCGTAATGTTTCTGGTGATCAGTCAAATAAGAAAATGGGAGAATGAGGCTCCCGGTCTTAAGGCAAGAGCAAGGTTTATTCAGCCACGACGTCTCATGTGCATACAAGAACTACATGCAAAGATGATTTTAAGAAAAACCTTGGTCCAGAACAATACACAGAGGAGAGACAAGACAGAAAAGGGATGACGGCAGATATATTAAAGAAAATGATAGGGCACTGAGTGAAGAGACAAATAATTCAATTAACAGCACTTTGTTAGTTGGTCGATCGTTAAAGTGGATTCAAGTAGGTTGAAAGTTCAGGAACAAACTAACTACAGCTTAAGTAAAAGCAAGATGTAGACGAATTGAATGGGTGCCTTATTTCTGCTACGCTTCATGATTTCCTGACCCTCAATCTGGTAAAGCATACGAGAGAGACTAAATACTCTCTACCTCGGGAAACTGAGAATATCAGCGCAGGAAAGAGAAAATATAGATCAAAGACCTTTTGTAGAGGTGTTTAATTCACCCTTTGAGGCTCTTCCATCGAGCCCCTCCTATCAAGATGCCCAGGACTTTTTTGGTCAGAAATCCCAAGCGTAGTAAAGAGAGGATATAGGACAAATGGCAAAACACATTTTTCCTTAATGTTAGGAGATATTATGTCATGAACAAGTTCCCACTCATCACTTCAAGGTTGGATAGTATGTGACTAATCTTATAGATGGCTTCTATTACTCAGAGTCATGAACATAGTTGTCATTCATCACTTCAACGTGGGATTTTCACAAGCCTTCATCATTCAGCACATTCTGCAAAACTGATTTTCATCCAACTCTTATTCTATGCTTCTATGTTTTTAGATTTCAAGATGAATCGGATTGCTGCCTCTCAAAAACAAAAAGTATCCGCCGGTGCTAATGTCGTGTACCATGCTACATAAGTAGGAATAAATATGTAGTTGGAATAGAACATAAAATACTGCTCAGCATCAAAATGAAAGATAAATTGGAGAACCTGAGAGAGACAGATTTCGTTGGGGCATAGATAAGTGGATAGTCTGCTAAAATTGCAGTAGCATATAAATGGATGATTCTCCCATCTATCATGTCCATATGTGACAGATGTCAGTATTTCGATGTTGTGATTTACATCCATTTATTGCTGATGAACGGGTTATTTTACTCAAAACGTTTTTTTTTATGTCGGATGCAAGATTGGATCAATCAGAGTTCATCAGTACTCCTTTAGATGACTTATTCCAATTAAAATTAGTCAATCAAGTACTGATCATTTCAAACAACTTCTCTTGTGAATCCTGCAATGCCTTGACACAAGTACTAATTCTATTCGCTTACAGCTCCCATATCAAATATAAGAGCTAATAAAAAAAAAACTCTCCGATAGAGAGAATATCATAAAGACCTACGTAATGGAAAAAGGAAATATGACAGTAACTGTGATCAAATAGAATTTACGGGAGTCACTAGATCTGATGACGATACCTGCGTATATATCTTCACTAATATTGATTACACGTGATGCTTTGCTTACACCACCTCTTGATAGGTGAAATATTCGGTCGAAAACATCTGGGTGCCCATAGTGCATACGAACCCTTTGAAAATAAAAAATCTTAGTTCATTAAAGGTATAAATTGTCACAAGTCGGAATAGTTAATAGAATGAATTAATGAATGCAACATATGAACAAAGGATCAGATAAGCAATATGGAGAAATATTAGCAAACTTAGAGTGCTAAGCACCAAGAAAAGAACATACCACCCCCGTAATTACTAAATGAACAACCATGACATAAAGCCCGACGGAAATCTATTCAGCAGAGTTCTAAACTGAAGAGGGTTTATCAATTCAAGCGTCATCCAAAAGAATCAACAATATAGATCCCGACGTTTCCTTTCTTGGTTTCTATCATTCATCTCCTTCTCTAAGGTAGATAATAGTGCCCCATAGGAACCTGAAGGAACGAGAGAATTTCTCAATAGAGAATATGCACATAGGTTTGAAATCATTTTCTTCAATTAATCATGTCTAATATCTTCTAATCCAGCAACAAAAAGTTGACTATCTGGACCAATTTTGCAATGTTTTTGCAAGTGATAAGGAGAGATACTCTCAAAGAACTGCATTTTTTTTGTTCCCATGAAGAAAGCATCATTATAAGCAGCCTAGACAGACAAAATGTGTTGTGACCTATCAAGCATGAGTTTTGACCCGCAAATAAAAGCAGCCAATTGCATTTAACTGAACTCAGGGGCTGATGGATCAGCCATCGCTCTGGTTCGTCAAAACCCCGGTGTAGCAATTAGGACTTCCTCCAAATCCTAACCGCACAGAGATCGATGGGATAAGGCCCGCTGGCAACAATGATATTGAAAATCATTGAGATAACACTCGATCTGTCCCTACTAAGTTATACGATTACTAATTTTCCACATTCCTACGCCCATGTTGCAATACGACAAAAGAAATTAATCCACTCCATTCCATCAATCCTCCGGGCAAGCAGGCACAGATTAGGTAAATCTCAACTCTTCTTCACACCAGTCCTGGAATGTAGGCCCACCAATACTTCGCATTCAATCCAGTACTTGATGCGTAAAATCATTCTAACAGCATTACAAGAGCCGTGTTCTGACACTAATCGCGCTCCCACCCCGTGTACATTCATACATACACAAAACATACACGCACGGTCAGACATCTTTCTGTTTCCTAAATGGGATAAATGAAAGAAAAACGCATGACAATCAAATAGCTTTCAAAAAATTAAATACTCACTTGAGGGGATCTGCTAATACTCGTTGGCCCAAGGTGACAAAGCTAGTCTCCTGATTTGACATAAACCATGCTAATGATGACACACTGAAATAAATGAAGGAAGAGAGAACATCACATAGAGCTTGAAATATAACTTGCGGTCAGATCAACTTAAAACCCAGGGATTAAACCTTCCAGTAAAGACGTGTTCTCGAACACCAAGGATAGTTGCAGGACGAAGACCATGATCTTGTCGAAATTCCTCAAGAAGATTTCTCATTTTCATTGCCTCCTCAAGATAGTTATCCTGCTCAATAAGGATAGAGAAAGAATGCCACAAGCGTAACGATCGATTCTTTAATTCAGAAAATAGCGATTTTCATCATTATTAGAGTATAGGAATGGCAATCCGCATCCATCCACGAAGACAAATTTTTACCCAACTGATAGACTTTATCCCCCCTTCATGGAATAAATTGTAGAGTGTAGGCTCAAACACTTAATTTTAGTAATGATGAGACGTATATAACCACGCTTGACGAATTATTACGAAGAGAGATACGCTCGAAGATTTTGTTCTTTGTATCTTTGAGAAGTTTCGTTCGCAGTTTGTGTAATTCATTTCTCCTCTTTATCCAAGAGAGGCCAGGATCTGGATTCTAATATACTTTCTCATGAATTGATTTTGTACTCTAGAATACTTCCTCTTTCCCTTTTGGCCCTTCAGTTGATCACATTCAACCTGTTACTGTCATCTTGCAGCTAATTTGCTTCTCTCACAGAAGTTTTCCATCATTCTAGTTAGAATATGATGGCCATGAAGTGCACCAGAAGTCCCTTCTTCTATCCGACAAGATCTAGTCTGGAAACCATATTTATCTTTATCTTTCCCTCATTCCATTCATAAACCCGTTTGTGAGAAAGACCCTTCAGTTCATCACATAATTTCGAAGACAACTGATTACAGGCTGGAGTAAAGACCTAGCAAAGTGATCCCATAAATTCTCCCCCAAGTCCGACCCATTTGTCCCAAGAAATTCAGACAAAACAACCTGACACCTTACATAAATAAACACCAAGGATAGATAAGTATGATGAGCAGCATAGCCTAGTTCACTGAGGCGAAAAATTCACTTTAAAAAAAGTCAAGAGATGCAACCATATTACATTTCACAGCCAAAAATAACAATAATTAAAAAATTTATAATAAAATTTCAAACAACTTATCAAAATTAGGAAGTTAGGAGCAATGACCTGATTCATGTCAATAGTTTGAATGGCATCACCACGAGTAAAAATTATAGCATGATTTTGATTTTCAGGCTTCCCTTCTCCTAGTTTGGGATCACCAGGCAGCTTGATGGAATATACTTCCTACCACAAGAAAAGCTACTATTATTATAAAGACACAGTGAAACACCAACGTTAGTATCTGAAAAAATAAATGGTTTCTAAAAAAATCTTCAAGAGTCTTCAACACCAATAAAAAATGAAATTATTTTATGAAGCTGTAAATTTTCAGCACTCATCTTTTCTTAAGTAAATATATAAGAGATTTATTCCGACTGATGCATATTTTGTTCACCACAAGTGAATTTTGATTTCTCTATCATGCTTGATGAACCTGCTGAAGGAGCATGGAACCAGTGCAAGCAAATACCCAAACAAATAAGGCAATGTAATAAAAAGAAAACCCGTGTACCAGGCTTCAAGAAACAGAGCACATGAGACAGCAAGTCAGCGAAATTTACCATAATACTGTGATCTAAATGACACAAACATTGTTACTAAGAGTAAGCATCCTTGTTTGCCACACAGAAACTATTATCAAGAAGAAAGGTCTACATTTTTCAGCTTTCATGAAGCCAAGGAACATTCCAAATTTTTGCAGGAGCTCAGATGGATCTCCATAATTACTCATCCCTTTCTCTGGCCTACCCTGTACACAAATGTTCATTTCACCGTTTCACAAGTCTTCCCACATGTCTGTTCCTCTAATTTTCACGAGTTATACGAAAAAAGAGAAGTCATGAGAGAACGACCATGATCATTATGTAAAGAGTACCTCTATTTTGTGAGGAATACGAACCAGCATATACAGTCTAATTTGCATTATTAACTTGGCAGAAGCCTTTTTCCATGAACATATACTCGAAACATTATGGACAGAAAATGCCGGGAATTAGCAGCTTCTCAGGAAAAAACTGAAGGCCGTTATGCAACCCCCTTTCACTGTAGATACAAAAATATACAACAACATGCAGACGTTTACCCTAAATCAAAAATGAAATGATACATAGAATCATGATCTAGATACTTATGTCATGAGAGTGCTTGTGAATGTACTCTATTTTCATTTATCAACAATTTTTTCGTTTCTTTTGTAGTAAAGAAGAAGCGGCAATCGCTTGAAAAATATAATAGAAAATTGAAAACCAAAAAAACAACCGAAGAAAATCAATGGAGCGCATCCAAAGTAAAGAATAAAGAACCATCTAGCACAACAAAGGGAATTCACCTGATCCTTTCCGTTTACATCAGCTTTCACGAGCTTTGAATAGAATTCCATAATCTTACCATCAGGTGAATCCCTTACTTCAGAGTGTATAAAGGCAACGCGGAGAGCCTCATTTCTGATAACAAAACAAAGAAAAAACATATAATTAATATGCACGGGACGCATATAGCAAACATGTAGAACAGATGAGCATTCTTGAATTATCTTCGAAAAATGTGCCCTAAATCCATTTTCAGGATTGAAAGAATTGACTTTGGCAGCCCAACAGGAACGGTAACGCTTCAATAAGCTACTAACTAAATGCTGAGCATAATAATTCATGAAGAATATCAATAACCTCTGCATCAGAAGAGAAATATCAGCCGCCTCTGGAGCCTTTTTCTCTTTCTGTTGCCCATAAATTTGGCATGAGACAACATATGTGAATTTCAGATCTGCCTGTGCACGACATTCAAGGGACTGCTCATATCCCTCTATATTAATGTAGTCAGATCCTGAATAGCCATCTTCAATCCCTGCACGAACACTTCAAGCCTGAACACGATAGTCCTGTTACAATGCTAAGCCTAGCACAAGAAGAAGGGAAGATCAAATAATAAACCTCCTACAGATCTCTTTTCCAAGTAACTTTGAAGAATCAAGGCTCTTCGGTAGTACATCATACCACGCACTGCAGTCAAAAAGCAATAATATCAAAAAAATATATATATGAAAAGACTTGATGATAGTCACATCAAACAAAATGGTTTACGACTATTTGATCCACTTTACTGGTCATAGTCATGATTCAAGTTCACTCGGTAGAAGAATCTGTAATCATTTATAATTTTTTTACCTGTTCTTGCAAGGGTTTGCCCACGGTAAGATACCCAAAACCGCAACTCTAAGCTGTCCCCTAAGCTTGTCTGAAGAGACTCCGCGCTTGATGCATCACGACCAGTTCTTTCCAAAAAGTTTTCCCATTCATCTGAGGGGAATCCAACTCACAATGTAAAGAAAACCTTAAAAAGGAAACATCGTTCTGCAGACCACACAGCAGACTGAATTCATAATAAATGTATCATCCACTAGCCACATGACTTCCATTCTTCAGACGGTGCTTATTTTTGTAAAATGTATGTACAATGTGGTTTAATGGCTGCACAGGGTTCATGATAGATTTGAAAACCAGATTGGACAACTCCAGTCAATTAATTGGACATCAAAGGGGAATGAGGGATTCGATAGAAAAATAGGTGCAAATATAATTTGTAAAATATAAACAATTACTTATGTAGAAAAACTAAGTAAAAATAATATTTGTCACTCCAACCTCAACCTTCTTTTTGGGCAGAAAGTGCAAGTGCTTTGCCATGAAAACAGCAGAACTGGACAACAACTGAGGCACGCGACAGTGGAAGGAAGCCAGTGGCCGTAAGTGGTAATTGAGTTAGTCTTTAAATTCCATATATATATATATATATATATATATATGTTCCACAGAGACTAGAAAATTTCGATTGGACCACATTAAGTTTTCTCCGGTAGGTATTGGCACCCATGATATCTTCTTGAAGATTAACAATTACACTATTTCGAACAATTCCACTATCAATAATTAAACCCTATAAAGTATTGGCTTGTATGTATGTAGCGTGATCCAGTTTGATCACAATAATCCCCTTGCACTAGTAAATTGGAATGCATTCGCTTACAAGGATACCTATTTGAGTGCTACCAAGAATCTTGCAATTCCCAAAGGTGTTTATCACTAAGCGAACTTACCTGAAAAATCAGAAGAAGGCCCTGTATTGACCTCAAATGAATGACCAGAAAAATTGCACGAGAATGATGGCAAATCCATGTGACTCACAGAAGTCAAATAGAGTTTAGGATCTGTAAGTTTCATATAGAGAAGAAATAGCTGAATTGGCTGACGTATGCTCCATAACACAAGATGCAACCTAAACTACATTTCCCAGTATGGTCAACTCGTGCCAAAATCGCATGGCGCAAGTCACATCGCTCAAAAAATCGCACCCACTTCAGCCCAGAATTTAGGACCCTTACGAGTTCCTATTATATGCACATATCTCACCTAATCTTCAAGGATACAGAGTCACCAACCACCATTAAAATGCATAGCGTTTTGACTTTTCAGCGCTATTACAAAGCAAAATTTCCCTACACATGTTCCATTCTGAAGGGCTTCCCAACATTTCACTTGACATGAAAAGGGGAAAATAAATTTTTTTTTATAAAATTTTAGCCAAAAAAATGTCTAGTAAGTCTCAAGGAGTATTTTCCGAAATATTCTTTATTTAAATACAATTTAGCACATTCTCGTGTTTAAACCTCAATCAAATCGACCAACTAACAAGATTCGCGTGCACTAAACTTTCCCAGGTTAACCCAGATATTTGTAATTATTCGTCTAAAATAACTTTAACACCCAGTTCTTTTTTCAGCAAAGCCAGACCACACGACATCATTCAGCTTTTAGGAACAAATATATACCATCCCTTTCTCAACTATTGTTCATCATATAACGGCATTCTGTCCCAGAATGCCGTTCCTTTCTGAACTTGTCATCTTGAAAGCAGTGACTTTACACAAATTAACTCAGAGTTCATTATTCTAATGGCAGGCAGATCAGATCAGAGCAGCCAATTGAACCTAAAGAACAGTCAGTTAGTTTAAGTCAAACGAACCAAAAGATCAGTCCATTAGCTGTATCAAAATAACTGCACAGAAATAAATACAATGGCACAATACTTATGATGCTGATGAATACGTATCACATCAAAGGAAGTTGTGAGGGTGAAAAGAGAAGAATGAAGCATAAAAAAGAATCATAAAGAAGACGCTACCAAAGCAAAAAGGTGCATGCTGCCAGAAAATTGCCAGGGGAAAAATCCCCAAGGAAAAATAAAATAACAATCATCAATACCAGGGAAAATTTTCTGAAGATAGAAAAGAATTGAGATTCCATCCTCATTTTCAACCCGTAGCTCACTGGAACTGTACAATACAGTCTCACTGTAGTAAGGAGTAAATACGCTGCAAAGGAAAAGTATATCAAAGATGTGTCATAAAAAAGATAAACATATCCAAAAAGAACACAGATTAACCTGAAAGGGATCATTTCAGCAACTGGCTTTGCAGAAGGCATATTCATAAATAGAGAATTGCTGAAGAACTCCAATCTTCTTCTTGCTTCTAAATTTTTAGGGATATTGGCAGCAGATTCTTTTACAGTCAAAAGCAAGTGCAAGCGTTTCACCAATTCCTTCTGCAATTAAATCAAGCTAAAATTTTATGGCCAACTCATGATTTAAAGAACACACATTTTTAGAAAGGGTTAGAAGACACACAATTTCTGGATCCTTCGGCCACTCTATCCTTGAAAAAAGTCGGCCTTCATTTCTTGCTTTCGCTAAAATGTTCCATGAATCGAATTGCTCCCTTTCACCCAACAAAAAAAAGAAAAGAAAAGGATCTATTTATACGAGAAAAGAGCACCATATGGCAAGCAAGAGACCACTTGATCGGTCATAACTTAATCAGAAAGAAAATAAGAATTGACCTCAAGTTGGCTGTTAGCAGTTCATGAGTAATAACATCGTACAGATCAAACACTGCCTTTGGTACACCTCTAGCAAGATCAGGAGATTCATTTCTGACCTGCAGACCGAATTAATTTGTTTCATGATTAAATTAACACTAAAACATATTATAAAACAACATGGAAAAAATAGAAGTTAGGCAGCCAAGAAACTTGATCAATTAAACTAGGTCCAGAAACAAATCAGCACGCCAACGACACGAACAGACGGAATAATACGGCAGCAAATTTACCCCAATAAAATAAAAAAATCAGAATTAGAATGGCCCGTGACATCATAATATATATCCATGAGTGAAGAAAACTGGAGAGATATGGTCTAAAAGGCGGAAAAAATAACCACATTTACTATAGGAAATGAGTGCTGTTATGAAGTATAAGACAACATGTGCGAGGAAATAAATTAAAAAAAATCAACCCTCAGAATGAATGAAAAATGATGTACATTCCCTGATCCAATCATAGATAAAGGGAATTTTCACCAATATGACCCATATTTAAATCAACCCTCCCATGTAACCAACCATTGAGGATAACTTTCCAAGTAAATGCTGTAATGGGATGATAAATCCGAGATAAGGCCAGTTCAAACTAGACTTTGTCATTAGTTACGGGCCCTTTGTTGTGGCTAAAGTCAGCAAAAAAAGTTCACCCTGATAATATGGAGCCACCATTATCCCAAATACCAGTATCAATATTGTCACTCTATTTTGGTTTGCTGAAAACAAGCACCTATGCCAAACATCTCCCCAGCACAGATTTTAAAACACTAGATAATTATCTAACTTAACGTCCCCCCCTTAGGCTACTTCATCCAAAGATCTCTTATTCTTTCACTGCATTTTAGACCATTCATTATCATCGTCAGTACCGAGGTTAATCGAGATAAATGCAAAGTTTATTGAGTTACAAAAATGGGCTCACTGTCAGTTTAAAAATAACTATTATAAGCAACCAAAAAGCTTTGAATTATTTGCGAAAAATTCATGTACCCCATTTGGCTGCTTGCATGAACAATGCATATGTTTTATCTCTCATATTCATGAAAGCAGTCATGGTTTTTTTCTGAGTGTGCAATAATCGAGAGATGACAAGCAAGAGATAATTATAGTCTTCATTCTCATTGTACCAACAAAAACAAGATACCACGAATTGCGTATGCATACAAAGTAGAACAGGGCATGAAAAAAAGAAAATTAAGAATCATCAGGAAATGACCATGTGCGGAAATGAATATCTGAGAAACATCCATATATCGAACTCTACAGGAAAAATCTGATGACAGAAGAAATTTTTTAGGTGCCTTACAATGTTCAAATGAAACAATCTTTCAAGTAAGAAGGCAAAACACATTCTCCACAATTCTACATTTAAAACACATCGAAACGCATAGTGATTTATTTTTCTCAAAATAAAACGCATGAACAGTAACAAGCAAATTTTGGCGAGATTTAAATGGTAAATGAAAATGAATATGCCTGGATATCAATAAAACTACAATATAACCCGATGACTTACAAGAAGACCAGTCAAACCAATAAGCCGTGACAACAATGCCTGTAGTTTTTTAAGGTTCACAGTGACCACCAGTGAACCCTCTGCAATACTGCTATTAAGTTCACGAAAGAGCTTCTCAACCCTACAATAATTCACCTCAAAAATGACTAAACGTTTACTAGAAAGAAAACAACTGATATTCAAAACAGAAACTTGAATAACTACATATGCCTACCAGAGTCTGCCTTCACCGTCAAGTAAAGAGAGTAAAATTCTTTCAACACTATAATAGCACTCCTTAACAGCATATGCCATATATTCATCCTTAGATATTCGATTCCAGAGATCTGCTTGAGTATCCTTGCAGTCAAAAGCCAAGTCCACCGCCAAGAATATCTAGAAAAAATAAAAGGAATGGTTACAGAAACAAGAAGGCATTGTTGTTCCGCGTAAAGTCGAGTGCCAGGAAGACTGACCTTACTACTCAGAAGAAACAAAGGCCACTGAACCAATCTCAAGCTCCCAGAATTGCTGGGCATAGAAAGCAAGTCCATCTCCCTGAATGTTCAATGAGAAAGAAGAAATACAACAAATTGAAGGACAACACCATTAAAGCACCGACGACATACATAATTTTAGACATGTATACCGATTACTGATGTAGTCCTCTTCTCTCAAGCTTTTAATGATCTCATTCCAAAATGGAGCAAACGTAGCAGCATGAATCTTCTTAGACTCCTCATGTCCCTAAAGAGTACGATCACACATCACCAAAACTTTCTTACACCATTGTATAAAATCAGAAGAATCATTACTAATAAATAAATCGAACTTAATGAATAATGACTAAACAAAAGATAGAGAACCTTCAAGAAAGTCAACAATTTAAAGAAACTATGTCAATGTGTTTCTATTAATGCACTCGTGCCAGTAATCTACAGGGATTGCATTTATAGGATAAATTATTGTTGTGACCCACTAAAGCATGCAGATATAAAGAAATCTCAAAGTAATGTCCATGTCGAATCGTGGTTGGGAATAACATAAGGTCACCCAATTCCAATATTGACGTCAATGTATGCAAAATATTACTCGAAATCAGGAGATTCCACTGCCGAAAATTAATACCAAGGATTACCCCGTTAATGAACCCCCCCCCCCCCCCCCAAACGGACTCCCAGCAATAAGTTTTAATGATCACCACCTTATGCGGGGATATTATTCCAACGCAAGTGAATATCACCCCGCTAACAATTCTGTCTCACTACCATCCCTAGGAATTCACAAAAAAGGAAGTTAACTTCCCAGCGGACCCATCACTTGGAGTTGAAATAAACAGGGAAAGATGGAGACCAAAGGTTCCCATAACGTGGGCCTCGTGCAAATTATCAGGACAAAGTTAAGAAAGCCAATAAGGGCCAAAAGAGTCAAATATAGGAAACCAACTTTTACCTGAGGAGCGTGCCTATTCGAAGTCGTCCTAGAAATGAAAAGAAACAAAGTTGTCAGAAATTGATAAAACTTCGGTTAAAGATCACGTTCTGCAAACAACTGACTGAGAGAAGCACCTATTCATCTGAGGACACACGAGATTTTTAGTAAATGCCTCTGGGAAGCTCTCAAAACGTTTGTGGAGCATCTCATTTGACCTAATCTACATTTATCAATCAAGAAAAATCAATCAAAATCCAACTATCGATAAAAGAGAACCTTTTCGCAAGAAATCAGAAACGTGTTCGCAATCTTGAACCTAACCTCCCCGAGACGAGCACGAGCACCCTTAATGCCACCAACAAGCGCAGAGAGGAGTGTATAAAATATGTGGATATCCATGAGGTAGATCTAAAGCAACAATAGAGTGGAACAAATTCAATGATTAATGGATGATGAATTACGGCACAAATATTCCACAACAAACTATGTACACAATGTTCTGAAAACTAAATCAGCTAGGTTCCTCCATAAGAAACTTACAGCAACCACTGGTGCCCACAGACAAGCAAGTGTCAACGCATTCTTATTCCCTGAAACAAACGTCCAAGAGAAAAGTTAAATTAAATTTCTCCAGAAAACTATCACCTAAACATCTGCTTTCTAAATCCATATTTTGACTCGGCAAAGCATATTTTGCCTGAACAAAGTAAGCACATGAGTCATAAGAAAATCAAGCCAACAGCACACGAGATTTATCGAAAAAGCAAACAAAATCATCACTCTTGGTTTTGACTTCAGGACGAGCAAGATTCTTCATCAGATCAACACTTATTCAGTTTTTAAAAGAAACCAAATTATCATCGAACATTACTATCAGATTGTCTAATGCTCTGGCTTTAGCAACATAGGCGACCAAATTAAAACGGTTCTAAGAATCAAGAGTGGGAAAACATCCCATCATAGAAAAATCGAAATCTAGGGCGATCCAACTCCAACAGGTACGGAAGCAGCTTAATAGGTCAACTTCATTTCAATATCTCATGGACATAGACAACTATAAGACCCACAGCAGAAGGCTGCCATTACCGGGCAAAACAAAAAGGCATCTCGATGTATTATTGTCCAATTCCAATGTCATGAGAAAAATTAGGATAAAACTGAACGTACACTAATAGAAATCTACTTCCACCTACTACTCCTAGCAGACCCTTTCCGTCCTCTCTTATTTTCCGCACTTTCGGTTATACCATTCCTTCTTTGGGATCTTATTTACCAAGAATAAATCACGGAACCCCATAAAAAATTATCCCAACAGATTTGAGCGAGATCAACAAACATCCAGCCTAATTTTTCCCTTTTTCGTTAGGTTTTAATGAAGGATCAACTTTTACCCCATCAAACTCAATTACCAATTATAAAGTTCAACACGACTTGACCAATCTCAGTGGGATGACACATTTCCAAAGACAATATCAAAAGAAGTTGCATCAATTATCTCCGCAAAAATGGATACCATCTAATTGAACCAACTGTAAAAAATATACAACAATGAGCCAGTTCCATCCAAAAGGGCACCACCTACGTACACACTCTGGCTAGAAGATGTCATCAGTATCAGCTCTAGACAGCATAATTATTGACCAAATTTCACTTGAAAAGAAAATTTATCATGGATACCATCACGCGACGGTTTGTCACAGATACCTCTGAAGCAACAACAAAAAAAAAATGCAAGGCAAGGCCATTCAAATAATTAAAAACCAATATCCATCTTACAAGGAAAGGTAATGAGAGAATTGCACACTGATCAACAAACAAGGGGAAATGCCATCAATGAACCCTGTTAAAGCATGATGCCTGCAGAATATGTTTCATTTTCCTTGCAGAAAGTGCAAACCCATAAATATAGAAAATTTTCCAATTTTCACAGTTAAGAGTAGTACACCTCAAAATTATACACGTCGTCAACAAAATAAGAAAGAGTGCCACCTATTGGCCCCTTTGATCAACCCCAAATAAAATGAAACGATTTCGTACCTTTTGAGACAAGATCATGCCACGAATATTGTAAATTTCTCAAAGAAAGAATAATGTTCGTTGGCTGTACCAGAGGTTTAATCTGAAAAATCAACAAAAGAACATTCTAAAGCCCAATATTACCGAAATAAATCATTATAAGACAAAGCAGCAGATCTCAGCAAAAATCGATCTAAAAAAGTAGCCTAACAAATTCAGTCACCTGTAGGAAGTACGCGAAGGTAAATTTGCAACCAAGTACTACCAACCAAAAGGCCACATATCTGTATTTATGGAAAAGAACAACCAAACGTATTTAAAAATGAATGTCAAGGATTAAAATCAAAAGATGTTAAGCAATTCAAAAACAATAATTACATGAAAATCCAGCAAAAAAGAAATTTTCAGAAAACAAAAACTATAACATCTGCAGCTAGATATTATTGACATAAGCATAATGAGTATTTTATGAGAGTAATTGTCTTGTTATTTAACCTTCTCCAGGTGTGGATGGCACAAATTTGTAACAACATTGACAAAATGGGAAATAACAAAACGGAAAGATGAGGAAAATTAATGATAACTTCCAAGAACAATTACTTAGAAGTGGTATTATCATTTGAATTTACTTCAGACGAGAGTTGTCCCTGCCAGGATATGCACTAGTCCAATTGAAATTTCAACCTATATTGAGAATGCAAACTTGCGAGGCCTAGAACTTCAGTTGGAGTAACTCAAAGAATTCCATTCCATCCGTAAACCATAATAATTAGGGTATTAATCACCAGTAAAACCACTGAAGTCGTTTTCCACAAGACCTTATTAGTGAATAAGTTTTTGGTCAATTCTACCATACTTGACCCACGACAAAAAAAAGTTGTCATCTCCTCTCACGTGCACTTCAACTACACAGGTCAAGGGCCATTCACACAGCTCTTTATGGCATGTCTCTGACAACTGCAGATGGGCTATATGCTCATGTGATCCTAACAAATCTGTGGGGTACTATACAATGTTTGTTGTCGGGTCGTGATCTTTCCCTGACTTTATTCTGACTCTAATAATTGTAAAAACCACGGACTCCGATTATTATCCACTTAACTCCAGTGCTTTCAGAGAAGCATTATCTCGCATAGGATTATGAAGCCACTGCATGACAATGTCCATCCATCCAGTCAATGGATTTGTCAACTTCTGCATAATAATTTCCTGACCCTTACACAATTGTATATCTATGATTGATAGGGACTCTAATATAAAGGATATTAAACTGCCAGCAAAACAGATAAAAAAACTACAGCTTCCATCCTGATCTTACTGAGACTCCAGTAACTTTGCCTACTTTAATCAGCAAATTTACTATCGAAAAATGTAGTGATCGTCGTTGACAAGGTTAAGCAAGTAATCATTGATACTATCACTTAGTCAATATCACTTTGTTGAGCAAGTAATTACTGTAAATCTTGGACACCAACAGCCTCTCATTACGTTCGGATCAAAAGCCTTAGCTCCTGGTATGAACGGATACTCTAAACTTTGTACAGCATCAGGAAATCATCAAGGAAGTGTTTCAACACCACCACTCCACTCAAAATAGTCTGTTCTCCCCATTCCCAAGCCTGCCATCATAATATATCTTTCCTGCAGAAAATCCCTCCATCCAATGAAGACATCATCAGAAACAGTAGGATGAAGGTATCACAATAATCCCCTTCTATAATACTTCTTCTCAATGACTACCCACCATAATCGCGCTTCATCGACCCCCAAAAACCATTTGGTCAGCGGCAAGATACTGAAATCTCGAATGTTAATTATTCACAACCTTCATTCACTTTTACTTTGTCACGTCATCCACCATTCCGAAACAAAAAGAAACATATTCGGATAGTCTGTAGTCTTGTGGACATAGTTTGTAGAATAGATAAAGTGCCTAAGTTTACAGAGACGAAAACTCAAGTATGTCAAAGCTAAGCATCCCACCATACACCCCATGAAGCAAGGTCTGCCTTTCAATATTCAAGCTGACTATTACACTCTTCTTAACAGGTATGATACATAAACTTAAACTGAGCGCTATCCTAGAAATGTTTCAAACAAACTTGAACTTCCAAGTCCAACGAAGAAAAGTAGGATAGTCAATTTGAAAATATGATTGCAAATAGGTAAAGAATATGTAAGAAGTTGAGTTTCTATTCAAAAGTTTTATTCACAGTAATTTGAAAACGTTAAAAGTTAAACATTCAGGAACGAAGAGCAGTGACCACACTCAACAGCAAACAGGTAAACTGAAAACGCTGAAGACTAGCCTGACATAGTCGATTGTCCTCTCATAAAGACCCCGCCCAACATAGTATCGTTCCTGAGCACAGCAAAACACAGATATGAATATTTATGGCCAATCATGCGAAGATGATGTCATCAACTGCTTTTACAAAGGATAGCAAGTAAAAGACCTGGTATATCCATTTGAAGAACTGAAAGAATGGCCACTTCTCAGAGACATCTGAAAGTCCATGGCAAGCTGGAAATTTGACTAGCAAAGCGAATGAGGCGCGGATGGCAGTATAGATTCCCATGATAAGTATATAAATTCTAAAATAGCTCGAGTTTGAGTTTGGCCTACTCTTCTCCTTCAAGACATTTCTGTGATAAATAATTTTTAACAATAAATATTAATGGAGACATTAGATAAGCATATTTTGCAAAAAAAAATCCATTAAAAAAAAACAAGCAGAAAGAAAGACAACTCAGAAACACGATAAGCAGTAATTGTACTTGAGAATAGCATGCTTACATGTAGATATAAGTTATGAACGCTGAACTGATGCCAAACCACAAAAATCTAATAATCAATCTTGACAGTGCAAAACCTCTAGCTGTTGTATATGCTCCAAACATAAGAAACAGATCCAATGAGCCTGAATGGTGAACAAAAATCTGCAATCAGGGAACTCATGCAAAGCATGAAAACCAAAGTCCAGGGTCACTGCAAACACAAAGCCGTAGACATACTCTCAACAAACTTCATGACAGCATAGGTTGGTCCGATGCTGAGAACCTCTTTAAAAGTATCAGTATTTATGGTTCCATGGTTAAAAGCTATAATTGCAAGTCCCTGAAAAGTTATGAAGAAAAAACGATAAAGAAAACCTGATCCAAAGAATACTTACAGAAAATGAAAAAAGAAGAAAGAAAACAACCTGAAAGAATACGGCCAAGAAAATCCATAACCTATGGAAACTCCGATATAAGTGGAGAAATGTGCGATGCTCAACAAAGCTACTTTTTCCAGTCTGCAAATGTCAATAACGAAAACTAATGATCAGATTCAGGTCAAAAAGCCTAAGTGCGTATACATAGGAAATTAGGAGAACAGTAGAACTGTATAAAACGCCTCTCCCTGTAGCTCTAAGGACACATGTCAACAAAACGTATCTACAAGAAACTACAGACGCTTGGTCAAAGATGACATAAATACAGGACCCTACAGTCAATCGTTTCTATCAATATTCTGAAAAACCTATTTAAAACCAACTGTAGTTGGTTGACCCACGAAGCATAATCTATCACCAAAAGAGATGAATCAGAATGCTTGGGCAGTTCATCTATTTACACCAACAACTTAAGCTAACGGTGTCGTTTCTAGGTGGAGTATCAAACAAGATGAAAATATTAGCAAAGAATACATACATCACTCAATTCCCGAGGCACAGATCTAAGACAAGACAAAAAAAAGGCCTTACGAGGAAATACATGCAAAAGAAGCCCCAAAAATGGGCAAGACACACTCAAATTCAAAAATAAGGATCAAGAAAGTACATTTAGATTAATCTATAAACATAAAAGTAATCAAAATGTATATTAACGTAATGGCAAAAGGTACAGTTAACAAACAGAGAAAATGAAAGCATAAGGTAAAAGTCATTATGCATTTATAACACAATCATGCGCTTTATAACATAAAATAATCCTTTCAGACCTCAGAGACAGAAATCGAAGAACATGCAATCATACTGACTTGTGGTCAACCAAAGGCAAGATTCAAGAACATTTGCACATAACGAGAGGACTAAAAAATTTGATACAACCCCACTACTGACCTGCAGAAGGCGTAAGAAAAAAAGTCACGTGCATCGGCACGTGAGATGGGTTATAAATACAGAATGAGAAGAGGGGATCTAGGGGAGGAAGATCGTATTTTGGAGAGGCGGGGAACCCCCTCAAACATTGTTCCCATACTTCACCTTTCTTTCCCTCTTCTTTCCCTTTTCGTCTATGTTATCTGAAGAGACTGTTCATCCCGTTGTTTTGTCTCTCGTCACTGATGAGAGCCCGTGAGTTCAATACTAGCATTTTGTCTCTCCTGTTTTTGTCCAGATTTGAACCTCCCATAGAGGATCGTAGCAGAATTACACGACAGGCAAGCACCACCTATAAATAAAGGGCTCTTAAAATGGAAGTTTCATCCCCTCCAAAATTAAAAAGGAAACTTTCCAAACTCTTTCCCCCCATCTCAATCACATCTTCAGCACACTGATATATAACTGGACGAAATACCTTATTGCTCCCTAACCAAATACAGCAAAGACCACCTGCTGAGATACCAACATTATGCACCCATTAAACAGGTCACGCTTAAACTAGGAACGAATGAATATCAGTCAAGTAACAAAATGGAACTTCAAAAAACAAACGAATATGCAACAAGCAAAGGCTGCAGCATTGAGATATAAATTAAACAAGAAGAAATTAGAAGACAAAAGGTATGGTGAGCCACAGAATCAAATTTAAATTAAGATGGTCATGACGTCCCCAAAGAAGATATTCATGAGTCGTCCTCTCTGAACCTCTTCCTAAAAGCAAAATTTTACCACACTTATTTTGATACTTCTCCTATTCCCTGCAACCAACTATTTTCTTACATTGAACCATCACTTATGGTAGGGAAAAAAATTTCAGCACAAAGATTGAACTAAAAATACTTATGATGCGACTAACTTTCAAAAGTAATACGACTTCTTTACTAAAACCAGAAGGATGCTTGCTTTCAAGCCCAACTAAATACAAATTACACAGTAAAATGTCAAGGAACCAACAATCACAAAGACAAATAAAGCTTGCGAAAGAGTAAACTAACTCTTCTCCTTTTAGTTGGCTTTAATAAAAATGCTGAGCTTCTCTCTGGTGGCCAGCTCAATTTCATGCAAGAAGGTGACCTAATTCAAATAAATGATATTAGGAGGATGGTAATGCCAGTATGACACCATAATGGGAAGTTTAAAAAAACATACCAGAAATATTCATTGAAGTCATCATAGTTCCGCCAAGCTGAGTGTGCAGATTTCCCATTATTATTTCTATCAGCCTCCTAAAACCAACATCATTTATAGAGAGAAAATAAAAACAATCAACAAATAAAACGAAACAAAATTACATGCATGATACTTTGGAGGAAAAAGCAATGCAAATTCTTGGGTATTATTCCAATATTTCAGGTGGCACCACCATACTGCGATTCATTTTTTCCGAGGTTCATGATGAAGGCAGACATTTTATGGAAAAGATACCCGTGTTTATGATCAAATAGGTATGGAGAATATAGAAACAAAAACCCTATCAGGGAAAAGGTTCAAACCAACAACCCTCAAGCCAAACAACCAGCTATTAGACCTATGCTATAATAGAAAGACAACAATGTTCCATATGATGCCAAGAATATCAGATACAAGACATAAATCACATCAGATGGTACAGAATGTGCACACCCTTCTACACTGATGGGGCTCATCTTGGCTGTTGAAGATGCAACATAGAATTAAAGTTCTTTTAGAAAAAAGGTTTCTGATAACGTACTGCTTTCATTGTTTCGTACATAGGACAAATAATTTCATCAAGGAATGAAACAACACCAGCTTCATTCGAACAACTTTTTGCTGGCTGAGCATCCGATTGATTTAATATTGCATCCAAATCTTTTGCCATCTGCATGCCCAGAAGAAAGAAATCAAGGGATAAAAATAACACGGATATCCTACTGACATGACAAAAAACACAAGAGATGTTAGTAAAAGAAAGTTATCATCTTATATTGTTTCTATATCGAAAAAAAAGATATTATGAAATTTGGAATTCAAATCATGACCATTGTAGTCTGCAATTAACAGTTTAAAGAAAGTTAACTTGAAGAGTATAGCCAGCGATAACAGAAAATTAACCATATTACCTTGAAAAATAATTAACGTGACAAATGAGGATGCAATAGATGGAAATGGAGATAGAGAAATGGGTGCGTAATTATAAAGTAGAAGAACAAATTTCCCAACAAAATAAGAATTTCAAGTCAGGGAAGCGGTTGACCCTACCATACAGGCAATGAATACAAAGGATCAATCCGACACATTACTTATGTATAATCCAGTTGAATGAACATATAAATTTGCATGGTTAGCTAATTCTGAGTACCATGTAAGAGGTTCCTGATAAGACTCACACAACTCTCTCATGCTTCCAATCAAGTATAAAGTAACCATGCGCTCTGTAGCGAGTCATCCATCCCTCATCCATTTGCAGACAACAATTTGGGATAGGTTTACCTCATCTTCCATCACTCATAAGATAGTTTATCCAACCATATTCATCATTCATGAAATTATTTTCAGAAAACTTTGTCACGACACATCAAGCACTCCACAAGGTAAAATGGAGCTTTTTTTCAATTCTGATCTTGTAAAGCTAATCCAGTGGAATAGCTGATCGTGCGGTAATAGGAGGTTTCTTAATTACAATCAATCAAAATATTGAATCCTGAGTTGTCTCTCAATAACCTCGATTTCCTCATGATCAATAAAAAACTATCAGATTCTTTAGGATCACATCAGGATGGAGAAACTCCGAGCATCTTCGTATTAGTTAGCAATACTCACAGACCAGTATAGAAGAAGATGATAAATGATGATAGATAGAGGAAAGTTGAATTTCAGGAAACGATACTTGATTAATTCACCTCTAAAACGCAAATGGTGCAATCTTATCCAATGCAGACAAAGATGATAAAATAAAAAAATTAAAAGGTTGCTACTATTGTGATATGATTGAAGATCATTTGTTCCAACACAAAAGACAAGGGACGACATTCAAGAAAATAGATAGCGCCTCTCAGGATCCCCTACGCTGTAAGGCACGAAAATTACCTATCAAATACACAACTACCACTTCAACAATGATTTCCGTCTAAAGGTGCCAAAAGTATGAGTAGCTGAGGATGCACCAAACAAGAAAAAAGATCAGTAATGCAATAAAAGACAACCCTCTTAAAGCGGAGATAAGAAGGTATCCCAAGAAGGTTAGCGCTTGGAGTATCAATCTAAACTTTAATGGCAGGACTTTTTTGATAACATGACCAATGCTGCCTCCAGCGTAAGGTGTTCATACTTATTTCCCCATTTTTGTCTGTTGAATTCACATTTAACAACATTGCCTAAACAAGTCTTTAGGTACATCCCGGATATATCTGTAATATCATGGAAAAGAGAAATCCCTTTAAAGAAATTGGATGAAAACAAAAACCTTTTAATGGCACTACCTATGTAAATCTTAGGTTTATCCTTCAATGTTTTACAATGGACTATGTCAATTAAAGGGTTTCAAGGAAATTTTCCAGTTGCAAGGACCGTACACACATACATTGCCGATCAGAACATGTGAATTTTTGATGTTCCAATCATCTGCATTCTAGCAACAGAGAGAATCTCCGCACAATTTATCATCAAAAGGCCTAAACGGCAGACCTGTAACATCCTATACATTCACTTGAGAGACAACATAGCATGGCTAATCAGTCAGATTAACTGCCCAAATGCATTGTCCCAAAATCAAGATAAAAAAGAACATGATCACCAAACCAAATGAAAAGCATGAATGACAATACAGAATAGTATGTCACTGTGAAAGGACACTAGAAAACAGTTGATCTAGCAGAAGTTATTGCCAACTCGGTAGTATAAAATACTTATTAACATTCATAAAGAAAAATGGATGCAAATATGTACTCTCATAGAGATCTCCCTTTGCACAGAAGTTCCATGATCTACAACTAAGCGGTAAACACGATATTAAAGACCCAAGCTCCAAAAATGGGGTCCATCTTCCCCCTCCACTGCAACAAGTCTTAGTCCACCAGCTTGCTCTACCATAAGAGTTCGTGATCACTCTCATCCCCAATATGTGCTAAAAAGGATATATAAATTAGATGAGAACGAGGATAACTAAATGTGCACCAATAATATGAAACAACCCAGTAGCATAAATTCAAGAATTACAGATAAATAGGACAAATATCAAAGAATCTTGAGATACATTCTATACGTAAACATCATAGAAATTTCCGAAAGTACTCACACGGTGGAATATGTAGCATATGCACTCTGGAAGAAAACGAACATTTGCCGCTTCACCCCAAATGAGAAAGTATAAGCAAACCATTATAAGTTTCCTGTCCCTGTGGATTGCTTCCGGGCTGCATATTAATCAAAGTTCAAAGCTTGTCAAACGAATTCCATGGAAGGCATCATGAAACTGATACAACCCTACTCAAAGATGAATAAAAAAGCAAACAAACTAGGACACTATGGATGTGAACAAGTCTAATAAAGCTTCTTTAAAACAACTCGCTTGATTTCAAGCTGCTTCTTCCCATATTCATTTTCCTAATAAATCTCATTGATGTTGCATTTACCCATATATTAGTTCCTATAAACTAATGTATTTCATGCGTATTAACAGATGATGTGTTTAAGCCCAAGAGCCTTGAAGCTCCTAAAGAAGCCTCTAGGAGCTCCGCTAAGAAGAGCTGGAAAAAGTGCGGTTGTAAACCAGTTCAAGCTCCAGCCTATCCAGTTTTTGTTTAAATATAATAAAAATAATGCCGAATTCATGTGATTAAATTTATCCAATGATACGCATTAACAAATTCATCTTTCAAAATTATGCTCTTCCTAAGCCCTACATATCATGGATAGCAAGTTCTGCATGAGCAAAATTTCGAGGGACAAATCTTCCTTCCACAAAAGCTAATTGGGAATTTTATGTTGACCAGAACACTGTTCCATCCGCTGCATAATTTTACAGCATTCATCAACGTAACTCATTGATATAGTATACAGACGCTTGAGCACAAGCCTTTTAATGCGACTAGCACTTGCCTAGCCATCAGAATTTAGCAACCTCAGGCCAAAGTGGTGTCGGCATTCACCCACCTTAGGATTAAAAAACCCAGCTACAGTTGTCTAACAGACCCAAGTACCTTAATGGACCGTTAACCTAGGAGACCTGGATCCATAGGGAGTCTAGGCCATAAATCTCGACAGGTTTAAGAACATGGAATGTCCAAGAGAAGCATTTCGCAGAGTGAGGCTTTTCCTCAAACATCACAGATTAGTTTCCACAGCTTCAAGCAGAACGCCTTCAACCTCATTACTTTCACACCATTCATTGAGGTGACTAACAGACCTGTGACATAACACATTGACAGAGCACTCTTCGACCACAAGGGATGTGCAGTTAAAACAGTTTTTCCGAGCTTATTTACCAACAAACATGATATTACTCCCGATGATTCTCCAGTAGAGACAATAAAATCCAATGTGGAGACAACCAAGCTATATATGAACAGTCTGCCGTACACAATCTATTTACATTGTCAATTGTATCCTTCAAACGTTGCGATAAATTGAAATACCAAAGTAGAACTCTCTTATTGTTCTAACTCATCCGTCCATGGGTAAGAATATCTAGCTTCTTGAGATGATGCACAATTTTCTTCTTGAGATGAGCATCAGTGACCTGTTTATGAGCACAAGTCAACTAGAATGGCATTGGTCCCAAAAGCTGACTCACTTGGCACAATCCTTACATCATGTCATCTATGAGTAAAAAAAAGGTCAATAGTCCAAAAAAGTAACTTTAACATGTAACCACAGCTTAAACAGTTCATTGATGCTCGGAAAATTTCTGACAGCTTTTAAGAACTACGAGAACCAATATTTTTTACATTCAAGAACTTAAACATTCTGTAGTAATGTTAATGAACCAGAAGATCTAAAAGGCGAAGACATAAATCCAGTGAACTTTTGATACAAGGATGCAACAGAAAAGAGACACGCAACAGTAAAACTGCAAATCCTAACCAGGAGAAAAGGATCTCAAATAAAAAGTACAAAACATTTATAATCTGCAATGGAAACGTATAAAAGAACTATTGAGAGCCATAGAATAAGTTATGAATTATCAGTCGTGAACTGTCAAATTCTGAACCTGTCCAGTACCTGTTCCACGCAACACGAAACCCTAGATATCTACACCATTTAGCGTAATTGTCTAGCACCTTTGTAAAAACTTCAACAATCACTTTTCCATCAATCTTCTGTACAATAAAAAAAGAAACAAATGACATTATCGCTTCACACAGTTTCTCATAAAATCGGATGTCAACAATACAACTAAATCGACAGATACTTCTAAACAACAACATGAAGCACCAACTTACAGGTTCCGAATCAACAGGCATTCCAAAGCGAGACTGAGTGTTTGCTAGAATAAGAACAACATTTTCACGTTGGTTCCGGATATTATCTTTCTGTGTCAAAAAGAACAAATGCATTGTTAATAGAAAAGCATAAACAGTGACAAGACAAAAACAATGATCCAAATAGAAAACAACAATCAGCTGAAAAGTGAAGATATTAACAACTTCCAAAAGTATACTGAGTAATAACCACCACAAGTGAAAATAACAGGAAACTCATGTTCTTGTAGCATCCAAAAGGATACAAGAACAAATTAGTATGAAAGCCAAATATTCAACGCAGTCACATGTTAGAGCAAAGAAATCAACTGAAGAAAGGCTTGTGAATAGTTTAACAACCTGAAAACCAAAAGCATACTCCAAGAGGTCAAACATGTCGAGGCCTCTTGATTGAGGAGCTTTAACATCAGCGGGTAGATAACAGAAATCAGCAGGGTAGGCAATTGCAGAAATCGCAGCTTTTACCTGATACAGTAACCAAGAAATATGATAAGGATGCACGTGGACAAAAAATAATTTGAAGAGTTGCAGAATTAGTGATAATTGTCTGATTAACATTAAAAATAATAGAACTAAATACGCACAAGATATCCAAGCGGCAAAAGACACAAGTAAGATGAAGCAAGTAAAATTACACGGAATATATGTGACCTCTCTCCTGAAATTGCATGAAAAACATTGAGATGAACTATATTAAGGCTCTGCAACAACTTGTTATTGTAGACCACTATAGAGCAATATTCTCAGCCCATAATCTATAATCTCAAAGAGAATAATACTAAGTTGGGCAATGCACTAAACACTCGGAAATAGCCAAAGCAGTTTCAAAAAACAAAAACTCAAAAGTTGTTGCAGAAAAAAGTAGTCAAACTATTTACCGTTTAGGAATGAAGTTACTACTCGAAGTTCTCTTCTAAATAGCTCAAACGTGAACAGAACAGGATGTCCCTTACAGGCATCACTTCAATCGATATGTCTAACATTGGACCTGAGACACTTTTCTACACGAGATGCCATTTCAAGATAGAAAAACATGTACATTTTTTTTACGAAAAACAATTACCTACAATCAGATATCAACAACTAGCCAAACAAAAGCACAGATTGAGTTCACACATCACTTGATTCTGCTAGACTAAGAATCATGGAGAAAATCTAATGCAACTTGGTGAACGAAAAGAAGTTGGAGAAGAAGAGAGAGACAACCGCAATAGAAAAAGATGAAAAGCTGAACGAATCTTAAGATCTTTTTTTAGCAGTTCTTTATTTTAAAGCCTCATGTTTAAATTTCGTATAAAACACTATCACTATGGAGTAAAATTCAGGCCAACTCATGGACAGTTCAGAAGCAATCGACGACATGGAATTTATTTTTCCCAACACTTAGCATGCTAGCGTTGGGAAATTTCATATTTATATCTTCAAAGCCCCACTGAAGATGTTGAAAATCTGTATTGAATTCAGAATCCAAGGGTTATCAAGTTAAATAGACCAGAGAACACGAATGAATGGCCTTTAACCTGAACATCAGAAATCCTAAATGAATCGTTCCTTTGATTTTGAGAGGGTGGAAAATCTTCAATTTACCCCACTCTGATCTCAAAACTTAGTCTATTATTATCACAATCTAACAACTTATTGTTTTAACAAGTTAACAAGAAATTCCTCGAAAATTGTGATAAAAATTATAGTTATTTCCTACTTTACTACCTTTAAATGAAGAGTAGCTAGAACTACAAGCCATTATGAAATGATGTCTTGATACATATGCAATTCAAGGGGTACACCATTTAAAGGATGGAACATATTCTTCTGATGGACCTTATTAAACTGTATTATCACAAACACAGCATCTCTGACCTTTTCCAGGTTTATTGCATTGCATTGCAAGAGAGCAAGCAATAAAAAAGTAAAAACTACCAGAATATGTTCTACTAAGCATATAGGGTCCAAACAGTGATCTACGCCAGTTGCACATTGATGACCTAGATATTGATACATGGTCGCATTCATTCTGTGGCATTGTAGAGCAATTGTTAGAATAAGTATGCACACTACCTCACTCCCATAAAATTTCATGAACCGAGCATAATGGCAAAAGGCCTTACTTCAGGAAAGAACCCAATGGCATTAGCCAAGGATGGAGCATCAAGTGGTACTATATTGTACGGAGTAAGTTCACCGAATGTTACATCAGTTTTCTTCACCTTTCTCACCTGTGATACAGAAAAGGAAAAAAATAAATTGTCAATGCAAACTCAACCGAAGAAAAAAATCATTTACCAAAAAAATAGTATCAAAAAAATCGACCAAAAGGCACAGTTATTCATAAATTCTCTTGTGGCGTTTCCCAAAGTATTTATGTTCATGAATATTTCAAAGGAGATAATTCCAGCACCAAAATTCGGAGATGCGACTTCCAGGTACTGAGCCAAACTGATTGTTGAGATAATGCTTTATGTTGAGACGGTGATCATTCCAACATGCTGCAGGGTTAAAATAGAAATTTCAGCCTCTTCAAGATGAAGATATATATCCTGTCTCTTCATTTGATATACAAGATCACACAAAACTTCTAAACTGATTGATATCTTACTTTCAGAACTGCTTATAGGTAGCATCAGCCATTACCAAAGAACTGACACCACTTAATGGCAGAAATAAATTTTCATCCTTATATCACCTCGACTTTGCCTTCCTGGTTCACACAATTATCGGAGATTAGTACCCCGTATGGACACACATTCTTCATGACTCAGAAGCCTGCTCACCTTAGATAGCTTTTTCACTATTCCTTAATCTCTATTGCTGACACTCTCCTATACACCGCATGAAGCTAGAGAAGGAATTGATCCTAGTAACAACGTTAAGAATCTTGTCCGTGCCTTGGGTTTTCCCTCATGTTTGAGACTTAATAACCACACGATTCCTCCAGGACCAACAAGTTATGCATAACATCATAAGCCTCATTTCTGGAAAACAATAGCATCAGATGAGCACCACATAGGCCAGTCAATCCCAGGAGATTGAGCTTTGTCAACCATGGTTCCTACCCCCTATGCTTGCAAACATCATCTTCACTGATCCTCATATTCACTCCAATGCTCTGTCAGAGGCCTACTCAAACTCTCAGAAGAAAATCATACTCAACACTTTTCCACAAAACCTTTAAAGAAAGAAACTGCACCATAAATTAAACCTCACACAAAATCAGATATCATGTCCTATTCACACAGTCTATGACCCTCTCCTGATCCTACAATGAAATTAGCGCCCAACATAAGTCATGCCATTCTTCAATGATGACAAGAAACTCCATAAGGACGACGAACAAGATGTCATCGATGGTCCCAAATTCCACACTGTTGCAGATTACAATTCGGCTAAAACAGGGTATTAGCTATGAGTTTGTTCACAAGCACACATGGGCATCTCAAAATACCAAGAATCTGAAGAAACGGAATAAACAACTTTCATTGATAAACCTACATATCTACTGGTTAATGAGGATCATCTCCTACCCAATCAACTCACGAAAACAGATGGTACATCCCAAAATTGCAAGTTAGGACATGAGCAGACGAAAGCTACAATGAGATAATTTAACATATATTAAGGAACATCAATTGACAAACAAATGAGGTGATAGAAAATTCTATGATATAATGGATTAAAAAAAATAACATTTTCTCAGACTAATTAGAAGAGAAAGAAGTTTGAAATAGATTCGACCCCGTGACTTATGGCAGATAAAAAGGAATAAAATAAATCTATCCAACTTTATGTTGAAGCTACCTCCTCAATGATTTGTCTTCCCAACCGATCTGAGTAGGAATCTCCCACAAGTGCCTCCAGGACATTGATTAGCACCCTCAAAGTAGTATATACCTTTCTTACTCTGAAGAAAGCGGAAAGAATACATTAGACTATTGGAAATCTTGATTTAGCATAAAGAAATAAAGTGAATTCCTCCTCCAGGCAGGAAAAATATAGTCACAAAAAAAAATTGAAACTAATTGGATGGTATTCCAGATAATATGGACTCCAGTGGTATTAAGAAATAGAAAAAGGGAAGAAAGATTTCCACATGTGACGAATCCTTCTCCAGTAGAATAATGAGCTAACATTTGCCACAAGATGTGTCTGCATAATTCAATGACAAAAAAGATTCTGAATGAAGCTTGTACAGTGACACATCATTTTCCCTTATCTGTTTTATATTAACAAGGAAGAAACCAGTACTCGAGCCCCCACACTAAACCCACTTTAACTATCAACTGATGCTTCCACCTTGCAACCTTCTGGTGTCAAGTCTTATAGAGCTAATCCTTACCAGACAAATTCTGTCATTTCCACACTTTTTATTTGCATTTATGCAGTTACAATGATTATTGAATATTAATCTATCCCTTATACCACTTCTCTGAAGGGATTGCCCCATTTTATCATCATTCCAATGTTCACAAGTGTCAACAACTCTTATAATTAAAAAATCAGCAAAAATTTAAACTTTTCAACAGAAAAAAGATAGTATACGAAACATTAAGACTTAAAAACTAGGTGTTTAACTTCAAAAATAATTTTTCTAGCATTGTTTGGTAGAAATCAAAATTTCAAGAAGATCAAAGAGATACTTTAGATGATGCCGAAGAAATTTCATTTCCGTTGTTTTCCTATCAATGAAGCCAGTATTTACTTCCGTTCATTCCGCCAAGAAAAAACTATTTATTCAACACAAATGTCACGCGTCATTCTTTTCTGATTAGATGCTGACTGCAGATTCCTCCAACGTCTCCGAAACCATATCATTGTAAGCTGACAGTTCAACACCACATGACAGTTCAATACAACATAAGCTGATACTTCTATGATTCTTTTATGCTCAAAATTGCATCGGCCACATGTCTAAAAAAATAAAAAATGGAACTCTGTGACTGTTAAATTCCCAGGAAATAAAGCTATACACGTACTGCTCAAAGCTGCTGCTGAACGTTCCAGATTCAGTCAGCCTTTGCTGCTCCTTTTGGACATCCTCCACCCTGTGATGCCTTTTATAAGACTTGTAGAAATTCCACAGATGTTCAATGGCCCGTTCACGATCAACTCTCGGACCCTTTTGCTGCGAATTTTCAAATAGATAAGTCGAAATTTTATTCGATAAATGAATGGATATCAGTTAGCCTAAATTGGGGTTTCTAAGAACATTAGAACATAAAAAGGGAATTACAATGGTTGGAAATACCTTAATGACAGACAGCAGGCCGGTCTTGAACTGCACTACACCCCTACCTTCACTGTTGGGGTCCAATTTCTGAGCCATTCCATACGCTTGCTCGCACACTGAGTTCCCAATGAGGCAGTCCAAGTGTCATGTGAATAAAAACATGTCAAGAACAAGTTGAGAACTTTGAATCGCAACAAATTACAGAAGCCAATAATTCAGGCATAGAGAACGTTCAAAAAGCTTCTTATCTTAACCCCGCCCACCCGGGTTTCGTCAGAAACTAAAAACCGTACTGCTCGCGCTTTCACAACTATTGGCACTCACTAAATCGGCAGAACTTCAATTTCACGCCATACACAATGGCGAAAAGCTCTAAATTCGGAAAAGGATATATAAAAGAGCTAAGCGGCTCACATATGATAAGCGTACGGTAGGGAGAAAGGAAACTCACGGATCCTAGCGACCATAGGGTCCTCAACCTCAATCTCATTGGCCAACTGCAGAATCGCGTCAATGTTGGACGTCCCGACGAGAGAGGGCGGCACGGCCCCGGCGATCCCAGCGCCCGAGGCTTGCGCCCTGCCCATCCCCTGGCCAGCTTTCCAAAGTTGATCCCTCTGCAGGACCGCCCGCACCAGGCGCTCCCAGTTCTCGAAAACGTTCCCCATGTTGTCAGCCTCCGCACCAACCAGAGAGAATAGGAATGACGAGAGGGAGGAGGCAGCAAAGGTCGAGAGAAGGAGGGGCAAGATGACAGGTCGGAGGAGGGGTTACGCAGGGTTTCCGCGGAGAGCGGTCTCCACAGAAGGGAAGCACCAAAGTGGCGACGCCGGTGGCGGCAGCGATAGCATGACCTGCGGTGAGATCGGGACCGCCGGAGGAAGGTGGGAGAAGAAAATGGGCCGGAGGCGGAGAGACGGTGGAGGTGGCGGCGGCGGCCGCGGCGGTGGTGGTGGCGGTAGAGATATCTTCGTCGAGAGGGCTCTGATTAGTGGGAGGTGGTGGTGGCGGAATTCGAAAACAGAAGGGTAACATAGTAAATTCACTCGGGTCTCCGATCAGTTCCTCGCACGCGGTCCGAGACGCTGTCACGACTCGGACAAGATCGCCGACTTCGACCAAGGGAATCTCACCCGTCCAATTTGCATCCAACGTCCCCACATGCTCAGCAGGATCTGATGCCTCCGATCCCGTCCACGTCGGGTCTACGTACTCGTTCCTTGGAAGGAACGAGACATGATTGGATCTGATCCACTGATACGTCAATTTTGGCCGTTGATCGATCGATCGGTCTGCTTCGTGGCTGTGAGCGTCAGCGCACACGACTTGACAAACTTACCTAGCTCAAAAGGTGCACCTGTTCATTGGTGAGGTCCACTTGATCGAATCAAGTCAACCCAAAAGTATTGACTTCGAGAATCTGATCCACGACAAATGGATTACTGAGTGAGAGAGGCTGGTGAGATTCGTAAAAAGGTAGAAGAAGGCCACAATCCGATCAAAATAGTCAACGCCTTATTTCCACTCGACTTTTGTGATGAAAAGTCAACCCAATAAGTATTTTTAAAGAATATAATCCAGTTCTATTAATTATGTCAATTAAGAATCCTGTCAAAGTAGAAGACCAAACACTGAGTTATATGAACGAAATGATCCAGATATTTTTATTCGTCGTCTTTATTTTCTTTTAAAAAGTCAACTCTATGAACCCACAAAATCTAGTTTGAACATAAAATCCATTGAAGCCTAATGTGATTAGATGAGGATCTACTCGTCAACTCCCCAAGCCAGCCATAAGATCATACCACTCTCAGCACCAAGTCAACGCATTGGAGGCCAGTTGAATATCTCGATGCATTGACCCTTGCTCAGTTGAATCGGGTCACCCCAAAAGAAAAAAAGGCCAGTTCCTGGATTCCACCCCTTGACTGAGAGAGGTCAACTCTGAGAATAAGGTGAGAGTTGTGGTGCGTCCCCCACAGGAATTGTGGGTCCCGCTAAAATTAAAATCTCTCTACTTGAGAAATTTGTTGGTGGGCATGAAACGAGAACAACCCAAAGGATTTGGGCCCATGAACTCGTACCGTATTGGCCCATTAGACCCCATGCTCACCATAGATGCATATAATTCAGAGAGAGAGAGCTGCTCGTTGAGTTCGCTCGGTGGCGCGGAGGGGTAGCCGTTGTCTGGAGGCCGATACCCCTCGAAGGTATGCTCCTGTCGATACTCTTGCTTCTCCAGCGGCCATTGTTGAGCGGTTTTTGTTGAGTGGGTCCTGCTATGGAGCGAGAACTGGGGCGGATCGATGCCCCTGGGGCATCCCCGGGATAAGGATCCGTAAACCCTACGCTCGGGGACCTTCGGTGAGCCCCTGGGTAGAGCTGTTGTCGAAAGTTGGAGTGGTTGGCCTAGCCCCGAAAGAAAGGGAAAACTCTTGTTCACAGGCTCGGCGAGGTTGAGTGAATTGTGGGGCCTGGTTTCATGTACGGTTGGGAAAAACTCCTAGGAAGTCTGTGCATGGGCCACTCAGTGTAGTCATAACCTGTGTATCTTGATAATGAGATGTATAATTGGGGACACTAAGACGTTAACGTAAACAACAGATTGATTCTTTTAAACACTGCCATGGACCATTTTTTCGTTTAATATTTTTAATTAATTGAAATAACCGTCGGTAAATTTATTTTAAATGTTCTTTTAAACACTGCCATGGGAAAAAAAATCTGCATTATTCCAATGCAGAAATTCGTGAACTCATAATTGCGATTCAGGTTTAGTTTTTATGATTCCCTACTCAATGTATATGTGATAATGAGATGATGGGTCAAATGATTTTGGAAATTTATGTTTGATATGTGCACAAGAGTGAATACACAAATAATGAATGGATATGGATGATGCGAAAGAGCCACCTCTGGAAGGATATGAACCCCTTGTAATGAAGCACCTCTGTTGGATATGGGCAGCACTTGTAGGAAGCAATTGTGAAACCCTCGTAAGGCTATGTGGTTGAATGGGAGGTGTGAAGTTTCACAGGTTTTTGTACAGAAAACGGATCCCTCACAATGACTATGCCTGACTGTGACAATGATGCTTTGACCTTCCCAATGTCATAGCTGAATGTATGTTATTTATGTCCAAACAGTATTTTGACGAAAAAAGGCTTGTTATTTGTAAGAAATATAATCGCAGAAGTGTTTAAATATTAAATACAAACACAGTTTGTATTGATGATTTCTCTAGATTTATTTTGATTTTCTATTTACTCATTTTATTTATTATTATTTTTTATGACATTACTAGTTAACCATGATTGAGGTGATAAGTACGGTGATACTACCAAATTAGTAGTTTTTGTTGACTATTTTGTCATGTGTGAGATCACAAGATTAGGATCTTCTTTTGAGTCGAAGGACTTATCTATACTTTTCAGCCTTTTAGGTGAAAAATCTATTAACTACGTGCTGTGTGACTATCAATATTTCCGTATTCAGGAAACATTATAAAGATGCCCAAAAGGATGCCCAAAAGGATGAGAAATTACTTAGTGAATTCGGAACGCTGAACAGCAGCTTTGGACAGTATGTCGATCCCTTTTTTCCTAAAGTTAATTTTTTTTATTGTGAAAAAGGTTGTTTGTATAGTCTCAGCCACTTCTCTCATTCATTCTTTACCAAAATGCGTAATACCATTTTGAACGTCAAAAAGTCATAAATCACCCCCGTATGTGGTTATATGAGTGTTTCACTATCAATGTAGTATGATATAGCTTTGCTCAAACTTACTGGAACGCCAGAGGAATGCTTTTGCTGCCATGTAGTCCACGCTGTCTGACATTTAAAAAAAAAGTGATGTAAATCATTTCTTGATGAGTAAATAGTTTTTTTCCATTTAATGGTTCAGCCAGCATTACTAAGAATTAAAGAGTTCAGATATTGGAGAGCTGGTGGGTTTGGATTTTTTTCCGATCGAAGCATTATAATCTCATATTAATTAGAGTGTGTCTGTTCAGATGCTTTTGGTTGCTCATTGTTGTTTATGACCATTATTCCTAGTTTCTATCTTTTTTTATAATTCTATGTTTATGCCTTTATCAATTGCATGAGATGCTTATTTTTGCTGAGTTAAGTCGTACTGCATTCTCTATTCAATGATGGGATTAGCTTTTCGATTTCTTTATCTTGTACTTGCATTCAGTCTTGCACTGTATGACGTTCATTTTTCTCGAGTTGTAGGTGAGCTTGAGGGGATTATTTCTTTGTACAATAGAAAAATATGGACCAAACGGTCTCCAATGCAGAAGGTTCTTCTCAATGGGATTTTTCGTGGTCAGTGTTTGTTTCTTCATTAGTATTCTGTCTCTTTTCTGCCATGTTTCTATTCTGTCTTTTGATCTCGATCTGTTGTAGTACCTTTGGCTGCCTTTAACCTCTCACTGATCCCTGTGACTTAGATGAGATTGCTGCGTTTCTTCTCTTTCTGCTCCAACAACAAAGGACAAAACCTCATGTGAAGAAAGATGCAAAATGCTAAGTGTAGCAGCTCTCTTTTTCCTCAGTGTTTCTATTCGCCAGGAGCCAGCGCCTGCAAATCAGATGCATCAGAAGTTTGACCAAACAGCCATGTGAACCAAGATCTTGATGTTCTTTACGCTTTAGGGAGGAACCCTGCTTTTACCTTACTAAATGGGACCTTCGCTGGGATGTCCTAAGTGGTTGACCCAGAGACTGTTGATGAAGAAGGATGATAGGAATCGAGGGACTTGATGACATTTAGGGAATATTCTGCTCATGAAACTCTTTCTTCATTTGGAATCCGAAGTTTGGATAGTAGAAATTGAGTATTGCCTTCAAACGAGGTTGAGATGCCATCTGGTGCAGGTCATAATCTTGCTGGGGATTTCAGCCTTATTGAGAGATCTTAACAGTCATGTGTGATATCAGGGGAGATGTCTTGCCGATTGGACTTCAGCAGCTTGAAGATGTCGTGCCATGAAAAGCTCAAGCCGCTTGCAAATCATAGAAACCATCCTGAGTCTGGTGTGGATTGAAATATACCATTTATAGGTGCGGGGATTCGCAGGGATCAGAACAAGAAGTAAATCGAGTGAACTAGGTAGGATTTTGGGTATCTTATTGGACATAGTAGCTAAGATTGAGGGAAAATGGTTCATACCAGATCTAGTTTCTGAGCATTGCACAGTATCTCCCCCCTGGAAACTAGAGAGAAAAAAAAAAGAAGAGAAAATTTGGGCTGGCCAAGACCTTCCCGTAGAGGAAGAATTGGAGAAGAAAACCCTCCCACGTGTCACGGGCAGATGACAGAGGAAAAACGTATCAAAGGAAGAAATGGAATAAGAGAGAAGAAAGAAAAACCAAAAAAAAAAAAAAAGAACAAAAGGGAAGTTCATCTCTGCTTTCAGCCAAAAGAAAAGGGGAACTAGAGTTCCCCTCATTTGGCGTCAGGAGCTGCTGCTCCTTGCTGCCCCCACCTCAGCTCCCCCGCTCTCCCCGAAGATGTGCTGGCTGCCTGACCATAAAAGGTGCAGAATGGTAGTAGAAACCTTAATTTTAACATCGCACACATGCTCAGATCGCAATATAAGTCGTTTTGCCCTTCGTTTATTTCCAATTCAGGCCTTCTATCAGGGCTGGTCAACATGGCGTCCCCAGACTGGATCAGAATGACACTGGCAGATCTGGGTTCATAATCTGATCGAAAGGGTTCTGTGCCCCCTCTTTTGATGGAAAGATTTTAGCTATAAGTTCATCTGGGAATTCTACCTTCTTTCCGAAGCAGTAAGTTATGAACTACTTTCTCGGTGTCCTATCTCAGATGATGTTTATGAATCTTATGATGTTATGAGGCATACTCGATGCTCGGACCGGGTGCGGGCTATGATGATATTCGTCTCTGGATCATGTTTATGAGGAAGTATACCTGGTCTTCGAAGAATTAAATGGGATTCATTATTCATGAATTCCAAACTTGCAGTTATTTTATTTTGTTTAGTAATTTTTTGGGCTCTGCAATGCATGATTCAACTCCATACACCAACTTTATGCAGTGATTTGGAGGTAGACTATGGATCAGAGCTGCATGCTTCTATCGTGTATGCAGCTTTAGCCGTTGATAAAGAGGTAATCTTTCTCGGGTTTACAAAATTCTTTCTGCATTCGCTTTGAATATCTGCAAGAAGTTCTGAAGTTGCTACTTTTTTAAGAAAAATAAATTAATTTTAATGACTTGCAGTTGCAACCAGATAAAGTGAGAAGAGAGATGTCTGTTTCCAATGGAAGGCTGTCAGTGTGAGTCTTTTTCCCATAGATGGTCTTTCTTCTCTCTCTCTCTCTCTCTCTCTCTCTCTCTATCTCATCAGTATGTGTGCTTTTTGGGGTGGGTTCTGTCCCTGGCCTGGCCACCGACACCCATGCTTTTAGACTTATGATTATAGTCCCTAATTGGGTATTGCACACGCTATAATAATCCAGGCATTTTGTAGCAGTTGAGGCGAGATTCCTGCGTGCTTCATTTAGTTCCTTCGTTGACCTACTCAATCTCGCCTCAAGAACCATAGAAGAGTTCAGCCCAGGAGATTCTTCAGCTGCCCAGAGCTCCTGAGGTACCCACATTTATTTAGTTATTTATTTATCTGCTTTCTTCCTTTCCTAAACGGGTTATGTCATTACTATTTTCAGACCAAAGCGGATCATATGACTCTCTAGAAGCATGGCAGATGGGGACCAAGGTCTCTCTCTCTCTCTCTCTCTCTCTCTCTCTCTTTCTGTCCCTATCTCTCTCTCTCTCCTCTGCCTCCCACTGGTTAGCCATTAGTGGAGCACTAGCTCTGTCGGCCATGATTCTTGCGGAGGCCCCTTTGACTATCGCTTTTTTCATAAACAGTTGTTTGAAAATGGCCATCCAACGTGTTTGAAGTCAAATTTGGTGATCCTCGCTGCAGTTGTTGAATCTCTGGGCGTCACCCATGTTAGTGCTGACATTCGTGCCCGGTTGTCGGCTTCTGAGCTGCTCTTCCTTGTGGAAAACCTCTGACTTTTGGTTTGCATTCCGTGGATTTGTTGACCTGCCCTCGCTTGATTTTTATTGTTTATTTATTGAGAATTGATTGCGCGGCGACTCTACAGGCCAGGCCAGGCCTATCCTGTGGAAAATCCCGTGAGATAGACCTTGGGCCCGGCCTGGGTAGAGAGAGAGAGAGAGAGAACGAGAGAGACTAGCAGAATGAAGAAGACACATTCTGTCGCAGTGACATTCGTTTTATCTCGCTCGGGTTGACTTTCACGTATCGAAGGGACAGGGCGGGGGAGAGATCGGGGGTATTTGATGAGAGATTAGCTGAAGGGCCTCTGGTTCGCGCAGTCGTTGCCTTACATAAGAAATCTAGCGAAATGAAGAAGAAACTTTCTGTCGAAGTGACGTTCGTTTTATTTCAGTCGGTTTGACTTTCATGTATCAAAGGAGGGGTGGAGGTCAGCCGAAGGGCCTCTGGTTTGCGCAGTCGAGGTTGGGGCCGACATCAACGCCAAAGATCTGTGCGTAGCGGCGAAAGAATCCGATGCGGTCGTTGACCCGGGAGTCTCCTGGGATGCCGCACTCGAGGCCGCCGTTGATTATGTTGGTGACGAGCCCGAAGCCGGCGGTCCGATTGGCGGCAATGTCGCCGGCGGTGGGGCGGTACCTCCCGACCATGACGTCATGGCAGGACGGCTTTGGCGGCTGTCTCGTCATCCAGAACCATAGCGCCGTCTTGAACGCCACCACCGAGTTGTTCGCTACGATCTCCGGGTTCCTCAGCCCGTCGAACCCCAGCGCCCTCCCCGCCGGGCCGTAGTTGTAGTTCCTGCACCACCCACCCCACGCACAAAAACCAGACACCTTTAGAGCGAGATAGATAGATGGATAGATAGATAGAGAGCGAGCGAGAGAGAGAGAGAGAGAGAGAGAGAGAGAGAGGGAGAGAGAGAGAGAGAGAGAGAGAGAGAGAGAGAGAGAGAGAGAGAGAGGGTGTTACCAGGAGAGCTGGATGGGTCCTCGGCCGTTGTAGGACTTGCCGGGGAAGCAGGGCCACTGTGTATTGGTGGAGTCGCAGTAGTTGCTTGGGGGGCTTATCTCCTCCTTGAAGCACAGGCCCCACGAGTATGGTCCGTCCGGCGCCGTCGCCCACCCCCCTGGAACCCATCCCTAAACCAGTCAAGCACAGAGAGAGAGAGAGAGAGAGAGAGCGAGATAGATAGGTAGGCAGGTAGGTAGCTAGCTAGCTGGATAGATAGATAGATAGAGAGAGAGAGAGAGAGAGAGCGATGATGATGAGGATAATGATCTTCTCCTTCTTCTTCCTCACCGGTGGTCTCATGGGAGATCTGGGCAAGGAAAGCGGCGACCTCGCGCTTGCGGGTGGCCAAGTCGCCGTAGGCGCCGAAGAGAGGGAAGCGGCGGGTGGCCTGGACGAAGGCGGAGTAGGGGTAGAACCCCCTGGCGGGGCAGACGCTGTCGTCCTTGTGCAGGAATAGCGAGTTATATGTCGCCTCGCTGACGATCGACGAAACAGGCCGAGCATTCGCCACCCCCACAAAGCCTCCGCCGCCGCAGAAGAGGAACACGAGGAAGAAGTAGAAGAAGAGCAAGCATAGGTGCAAGTGGGAAGAGGAGTTTCCGGAGGAAGAAGAAGACGACCCAGCGGCCATGTCTCCGGCGAATAGTGGAGCTCCCCGGCTTTACCAGGAGGCATCGCGGCCCGTTTTTATTTTCTCAGAGATCTCGGACCAAAGTTGAACCGACCTGCCGGTAGGTTTAAGCGTTGACTTTCTAAAAATAGAATCTAGGCGGACATGGACCGTCCGATTATGTTGACGAGAAACTTTCCTGTTCTCCGCCTATTTTCCGGAGCGCCCTTCTCGATATTTAAGATGCTTTTAGGTCCCCGTTCCTGTCCTGGGGAGAGTTTCGGCATTTACAAGGTTTGGATGAAATATCTCCATTAATGAGGGTGAACAAGGATTATCGTTCTACCCGGTTGGCCCTCTCCTCGAGAATTGGGAACATGGGGCCAACGGTGGTTGACCTTTTATCCAACTCCAAGGGGCTCCAACCACTATTGGGCCACCGGAGCCAGTTGCTGCATCGTCAACGTCCCAACCGGCGGCAAAAATTTATGACTTATAGTTTTCTTCAAAGCGTCCCAACTCGCCATAGCCAACTCACAGCGGAAGAGGAGAGAGAGAGAGAGAGAGGGTGGGGGCGGCGGCCGAGAATTTTGACTGCATGAGAGACTCTTTGTCAAACATTTGGAATACCCCAAGAGGTTATGACCTTCAAATAGACAAATCGAGGGTAGACTGACTGACATAGAGGGAGAAAACATAGCGCCCGTAATTCATTCTGAAGACACAAATAAGGTCATATTATTATGACGTGGGACTGTGACAGTGCCGGGTTTGAGAGCAATTTAGGTTATTCGAGTCACCTGCAACAGATTATGAAAGAAAATCTATCCGACTCTTGGAAAAGATGCACCTTTATAGACTCTTTCTCCCTCTCTCTCTCTCTCTCTTTCCGTGGGGGGGGAGGGAGGCACCGCTTCTCGGTGCAGCAGGTTCAAGCTTTGGAGGGGATGTTCCCCGCTCCTTTTCTGCTTGGGAGGTGGGGAAGAGCAGACTGCAGAATATGGAGGCGATGGCGCAGAGTCAGGGGATCGCCATAGCCCGCCGCTTTCAGGTGGAGAGAAAAAATGGAGCTTGCCCGCGGTTCTCTTTGCCTTTAGAGAGGGAGAAAGGAGGGAGGGGGAGAGAGAGACACCCTCCCTTTTCCTCCGGTTATCTCTCATTAACTGAGAAACGCCTGTCCATTATTGCATGGGGATTCGAAAGTCGTAAGAGAAGATACGGACAGCTCATGGGAGCCAGCCTCCCGCGGAGAGGAGGCGCGCAAACGAAAAAGTACGCGAGCAGCTGGCTGGTCTCATTCATGGCTCTGGATTCATTGTAGGGTTAGGGTTCGCGTGTATATATAGAGAGGTCCGGTATGAGGTTATGGGCAAGTGAGAGCTCCTTTCCTGTCTCTTCCGCCCTCAAGGGGAAGTGTAGCATGGATACTCCCTCTGGCGAGACGCCTGTGGAGTGCTCAGAGGAGGCTTCGTCCTCCGGGAAGAAGAAGGGGCTG
>LR746264.1:3001877-3011877 GCA_902729315.2 Spirodela intermedia
AATCTCTCATTTAGTTTTGTTTGAACTATTTTTCCTTTTCTATCTTTAGCTTTTGACTTCTATTTTTCGCTCTAATTCCTGTGAAAAAATCTATTTTTTACATATAAAATCATTCATTAATAAGTAATAGAGCTTCATTTCAATTTGTTGACAAATCAGATAAGTATTTGCAGAGAAATCATAATTTTCGGGTCATTGTTCATTTAGTTCTATTTTTTTCGATTTTGCCTAGTATTTTTAATTTTTTGTTAAGTTCCTACATTTTCTATGGATTTCCCAGTTTCTCAGATTTTTCAATCGTTTATAAAGTTTATAGAACATTTTCTGCCCTCTTATGCTTGTAAATTTGTAGAGTTAACATATGGAAGACACATGATTTGAACCATGGTCACCCACATGACATGCAGGTCAATGGTCAATTGGCACTTCGCTGAACTAGTGCTTGCCAAATCAATGCTCTCCGAACTAGTCAATTGTTTCTATGATTTTCAATTGATTATATGTCTTGGCTATCTAAACTATCAGATTCCTTTTCTCTTAAACAAAATGGTGAAGACCACCTATGGAGAAGAGTAGATGGGTGGTCCGCCCCCACACAACACATGTGTGACTTGATTATACCTTGCCTCATGCATAGTTCTCACCTGGTGTTGTGGAAGAGGATTGGTGCACATATTTCAATAAGTTTTTAGCCACTTGAGCCCAACTCATGGTTCCTCTCGATTTGGGTTCACTTATTCGAGTAGTGAATTATGCCAGCTATCTAGGATGTCTCCTCTTTTATTATTTTATTATTTTTAATTTATCATAAAAAACTCATTAAAAATTCCAAAAAATTAGAAAACATCTGAGATCATCCAAGAATTCTAAATATTAAAATTTATTTTTTAACCATCATAACTCACGATCACATTTACCCTTTTATTTTCAAATAAATATCAATGAATCAATATAAATACATAACTTATTTTTTTTCTCAAAATTATATCAATGTGTATTTTTTAACAAAATAAAGCATAAACACAGATAACAAATGACATTTTAACCATATAATCCAGAGAATTATCAGCTTCTTTCAACTATAATTACCAAGCTAATTTTCTAGAAGCTTTTGTATTATTATATTTTTTACATTTCATTTCACATGTAATTTAAAATTCTAAAACATGTCTAATATTCATCTTTAGGCTCACCGTAATCTATCAAAAATCTTGTACAAAATCATCCCTTGTCTCTAAACAAGGAAAGTTCAACTATAAGATAGAACCTTAGGTAGCTATGGAGGATTGTTAAGACCAGCTCTTTTGACGTGGCATGGAGCATCATAAAAGTTTGTATTTATGATTATTATGTCATTGATGGAAGATTTAAGAGAAATAGTAAGTGTGCTTGTCACGACATTGTTTTTTGTAGCAAGAATATGAAACTTCCTTCAACTATTGTTACTAGACTAACTTTCAAGAATCTTCTTAATTCTTGGATTTTACATTTTATTTCACATGTAATTTAAAATTTTGAAACAAATCTTTTAAAACTTCTATAAATTATTTCAAACACTTATCTTGTCATCAGATTGGCAAGGCTCCCTCCTTTTGTGGGGATAATTTTTATGACCTTCGAAATTCCCCAACAATAATTTTTTTTGATGTAAAAAAAAAATAAAGATGTGATAATTGAAATGTCAAAATTAGTGTGACATCACTTTAGTCATTTAACAAAAAAAAAATATTTACAATCTAGACCATGAACTTTGGTAAAACAATATTTTATTCACACACGTCCCATTTTATACAATACCACCAAATGTAGTGTATTGAAGTATTAGAAGTGAAAGAAAAAAAGAACCGCAAAGAATATAACCGGTATATCATAAAATACTAATACTATTAGGTAAGAATATCTATTTGGAGGGGAGGTGTTACGTTGGGGTTAGATAGGTGCCAAGAAAAAAACATGAATAGTTTCGTAATAGTGTCATGAAGCTCCATGAGAGTAGATGTGTGTACAGCCCAATATATCTTTGCCTTCGTCTTGAAGAATCCTTGATGAATGTCGGGCAGCTTATAGTAGGTTTCGATGAATTGAATATTTAATAAGCCCTTTCCCATTCTCTTTGAACTAAGCATTTAAGTATAAATGCATATATATACGTATATATTAATAACATACTTTTTCATTTTTATTATGAGGTTAATATAAGAAAAGAATGTCAGAGGAAACTCTTTAGTCCATTGATAGTGCAACTGAACTTCAAGATAGAAAATCCTAGTATTTCTTCTAGTCTTCACTCACTCTCTCGCTCTCCCCAATGCATATATAATGTTTATTGATTTTAAATGAAACGGATCCTAATGTGGTCTTCTATACGAGACTACCCTACATATCTTTTCAGATGAGCCCTTCTCATCACGTAGACAATAGACCTGATGATATGTTCTGATGTGACTCTTCTCATGGATGATCCATGCTTATCTTTATCAACCATGGAGAATCAGATACCAATCCCAGCAACTGGATTCCACGTAGCGACGTGTGTTCTTGGTTGGGATGAGGGGGAATGATCCCCGTAATACTCAGTTGACAACCAACAATTAAACCAAAGAAACAAGAGTGTTACCGGCATCCATACCTTCTCTCCTTTAGCTCACTCCGAGTAGGGATGGAAAGGACTGCGAACCGCCAGAAAGGTTTGAGGGTCGCAATGAGAAGATCCTTGAGCATCGCCTTTTGAATCAGAGCTGGAATAACGAGGCACCACCTTGGAGATGCTCCTGGAAGACCTTCAGATCCCCCCGTTGGGGAAGAAAACTAGTTCATTAAATGTATCAACAACCCTCTTTGCTTGGCGATTCATTGAACAAAAAACAGACATTCAGTAGGGTTTTTGACAGACGCTGGCAAAGGTAGAGATGAGGAAATATCATTCTACAGATTCCTTATACAAGCCGTGAAAGTTACACCAATCTAGGGGGAACAAACCATCTCGCTGCCCCTCCCAAAACCTAACTCAGATACTATGGAGATGACCTGCCAGGCGAAAGAGGAGAGTGGTACTAGAGGGCTACTGTCTGCAGGTCACCGAATCGGGCTTCATGGAACCTGTAGAGCTCAGGCGTCTTCCTGTTGATGTCGGCTTGCCGGTACAGTCTCCGGGTCTCCTCACTTTCCCGCAGCTTCGGGACTGGACTCTTCTCATCAGCTTCCTATGCATTGTCATGGGGCGACGGTTGCGTAAAGCGCCACAGGAGTCTGGAAGCGAACCTCTTCTTTCGCCTCTTCTCTCCCTCTCATTTGTCTCTCTCTCCCTCTGTAAACATGCGGATGGTGAGATGGGGACGTCGAACAGATGTTTCCGGCTTCGAGATGGCTTAGATAGTGATGATCTGCACTACCGTTCATGGTCGACTGTGCCGCCTGGTGGACGCCCACAAAGGTTGAGGCTATCTAGTTTTCGAATGAGTATCATACTCTTCTTGTTCTTCTTAGGAATCAAGATCATCTTCCCGCGCCGAAACTTCCCAGTGATGAAGCCCACCAGACCCAGCTATAATCAATTATCATATGGCATAAGAATCATCCGCTTCCTGAATTCATAGAACACTGCAGAGAACTGTTCGCGGCGGCATGAGTCTAGCAGGCCTGGTTGGGAGAGCAGTACTTTCCATCATATCTACTACCCCTTCAGTCTGTACTGTGTCATCTACCTAATTCCTCTACATTTCGAAGATATTCGACGGCCTTTGGTCACTTTGGATTTTTTCCAAAATAATGGGAACTATATCTTTATTGAAAATAGCACCGCAACATTTTACTTTGAACAGATTGAAGTGCCAGGTACATCCTCATAACATTGACGTACCTATAGAAGCCAGAATGGAAATTAGTGCTTCCAAAATTTATTTGATTAGTACCCAGTGTACCATGAATCATCCTTGACGAACATTCAGTCTACCTTATTTTCATAAAAAAGGAATTTTGAATCATCCTTGAAAAATATTAATGGTGGATAGTTAATATTTAAAGGGGAACCTTCTCGTCGTTCTGCTTATGGAAGACATCGACAAGTGCTTTCTATTTCTCGGTCGGTAGCATCTACTGTAACCACGATGAGAAGACCGATATCCATGCAAGGTCTTTCAGATGACGTTTCCGTGCTTCGACGAAGAAGAATTTAGAGAAGGGAAATTGAAGTCATACGCTTCCGTCTCAGAGAGGAGTTGGAGCGAGACAGCAGTGGCTTAGTTGGCCACTATGCTCTCTCTCTCTCTCTCTCTCTCTCTCCTCTGTGCTCTCGTGTTGCCGGGTCGCCTTTCCAAGGGTAAGTGTGTCCCTGGCGTGAATATTTACACAGGTGGCCTCATAAAAGAAAAGTTCAGCTTGCTCAACCCGTAAACGAAGAAACACTGATCAAGTCTCCTATAGGTGAAGCACTTGGGGAAACTATTCCATTCATAAATCTTTTGATTTAATTTTTTATGTCAAAAAACGTCAAAAATTAAAAGATGAAATCGGTGATGTGAATGAGACTTTTTTTATTTTAAAGGTGACAAAATAATCTTCAATGTATATAAATTGAAAGATATAGGGACTTTACCTGAAATTCTGCATCCTATGTCAGTTTTTAGAGAATTTAACCTGTTTTCTTGTTCTGTCTGACCAATAGCTCTGTCACTTCATTAATTGGAATGAATTGCAGATGAGTGGAGAGTTTAAATACGGCAATAAAGGAGGGAGAGGGAAGAGATTTCCGGGTAACCATAAACGACGAAGCAAGGATATTCTTCGCTGGTTCTTTGAAATCGCTCCCACTTTAAGATCTTTTGCCTTAAGAGCTCTTTCACCCGCACTACTAGCATAGAAAATGAATGATTATGATTTTAAAGTGTAGAAGAAGCATCCTTGGGTCAAGGGTTTCGTCTTCTTCTTCTATGCTTCCTTCTCTCCCTCCTCCCTCCAGCCCTAGGGATGCCATGGGCACCGTTCACGTCGGCGAAGTAGGTGAAACGGCACTTTCCATTTGTTTACCTTAGCGATTCTCGCCGCAAACCAGAAAGTTTTAATACGACGAGCTGCGGCCTCACACATCGGGGTCTCTGAGAACCCCTTTATTATATGAACTCATCAATGGCCCCTTCCAGGCTCACCGAGCATGAAGGATCTCGGGGTTCCTACATAAGCTTACCCAGGCTGATGCCTATAGTATATAATCTCAAAAGTCTGACACCAGATATCTGAGTAGAGATATTTCTTCCCCCTCGAGTACCCAAGAGCAGTAGAAAGGCCCACGTACGCAGATAGGCACTACATTTAAAACGTGGATAGAAAGCAGCAAGATGACTGCTTTTTAGCTTCCCATGAATACCCATCTTCCCCCTGTTCCCTTCCCTCTTTAGTCAGCATATTGTGATGGAGAGTACAGCGGCTTTAAAGCATATGATGATAGAGTATATCCACATATAAACTATCTAATCAGATACCCTCTAGATTGTTGTGTGCAGTCTCTACACCAGCCAGGCATCATCGTAGCTGTCAGGCATGAAAGAATTGAAAATAATAAAGGTTAAAGTGCTAAAGAAGAGAACAAAGGGCCATGGGAAGGAATAGAGGACTACAGAAGGACAGTTCCTCTAGAAGGACCAAAAAAGTGGGACAGGAAGTCGAAGGGGCGAGTAAGAAGAAAACAGTTGTGTTGATGAACATAAGCACATCTCTTTCTCACCTCGCTCTCTCTCTCTCTCTCTCGCAAGAAGGTTGAGGATTGAAGGCAGTTGTGGACTAACCACTAACCCTCTTTCGGAAGCTTGAGGTGGACTGTCAATCTGACTGATCCCTCTTTCTGTGTACAAATAGGTTCAGAACTAGATATCTAATCGCCAAGCGGGGAACGGTCTAATTCCCAACCCTATTGGGAGTAAGCATCCACAAACTATACACCATAATTTTACGTGGAAACATGCACAATCGAGGAGAAAACCCACGCGGCAGCCAACATAGACATCCACTGTGAATCAAGAGAAGAGAGTAGGATCTCAGTGTCTCTTTGAACACATAGAAGAAAACCCACCCGCGGGAGGCAATGCTGGGACACAGAGAATGCCCAAACGGACCTTTTGTTCTCTTCCCTTCTCCCTTCTCCTCCCTGCTCTCTCTCCATGTCCCACCAAACGAAGCATGGGCTTCGTTTCCTAGTTATACTCGGGCTTGGTTCTTCTCCGAGCAGACATGGAAAAAAATACAAGAGGTGGGGATAATATGATCTATGATATAAATGCAATGATCTTATGATAGTGGGCTCCGAGTTTGATTGACATAGCTGTAATTTGCACGAAAGAGTAAAGAGAATATCACAACTCTGATAAAAATCTATTGATCTGTACGGTCTTCCCGTAGTTTGTCATAGACAGAGAGTGGGAGTGAAGAAGAAGAAACAAGTCAAACACCGTGTCTTTCTACAGAAGCAATACCCCAGACGATCTGTTCCTTCTCATATAGTGCTTACAGAGAAGCTACCTGATCTTGATCTAACGGTCGGAGTTGGCGACGCGTGTGGAAGTTGGCGATGAACTCGGCAGCCTTACGGTCGATGTCCGGCTCTCCAACCCAACTCCCCCGGTCCTCGTCGCTCGCCCAGACCCTCCCTCTGCGCCTCACCTCCGCCTCTTCGTTCTCCACCTCACTCCCCCCCTTCCTCGGCCTCCCAGAGAACCTGAACAAGATTGCAAAGAATGACCTTGACGACGACTTCCTCTTTCCTCCTCCCATCTCTCTCTCTCTCTCTCTTTCTTTCTCTCTAGTCCCCCCAGAATTAATGGCTTCTCAGGGGATGAGAGAAGGATCTGATGATGTGTGGGACGTCCAGGGGAGGCTGTCCTCTATTTATACTGGGGAGGGCATGCGCTAAACGGGTTTTTTTATGAGATAATGACGAAGAGGAGAAGATTGCAGACGCCCACCTCATCCTCCTGTCTTCCTCAGACCTTCCAAAACATGGGAATCCTAGCCTTTTAGGGGACTTCCAAAACCACGAGCCCCGCCGTATTCGTTCAGCCTTCATTTAAATATAGCATTCTCTCCATACACTCCTCTCTTATCATGCACACCAAGACACAAACAGAGAGAGATACATATGTAGAGAGAGAGAGAGAGAGAGAGAGAGAGAGAAATGATGATGATGATGATGATGATGGGTGACTGGCTCCAAGAGTGAGTGTGGGAGAAGGATCGTAGATGGTTACGTGGAAAACGGCGGTTGGGTGGGAAAGTGGGCTTGTGAGCCGGAGATTTGGGCCTCCAATTGGGCTGCTTCTCCGCCTCAAATTAAAAAAAAACATTTTGCCCCTCCACCGAATCGGCCCCAATCTCAAGCCTCCTGGATTTCATATAATACATGAAATGGGGAATCCGAAATGATTGCCCCGCCAAGATTCCACCACGTGGACGAGACCCGAGGATCCGACGGCCTTGAGTTGGTCATGGCACTGAAAGACTCTGATAGGGGCCACCTGTCTGCCGTCTCACCACTAACCACGTGACATCCTCTCTTCCTCTCTCTCTCTCTCTCTCTAGCCGTGGGGTCATGGACAGGCGGGCTGGGCCCCGTTAGCCCCTCACTGAGCCCAAGCCCAGATCGGCCCGGTCCACCAACACCCATTTAGAAACAAATAGAATAAAAGATAAGGATAAGGATGGAAAGGGATACCTAATCTCATCATCTACGCGGCGAATTCAGGCCCTCGCCACGTGGGCCCGCCATACTGACCGTAGGTTGGGGGAAGGGGGGGATTTAGGGGGCGAATAACTAGGTTTATCACGCCTAATTCACAGCCTAAGATTCCCCACGCCAGAGCGATCTTATCCCACCCCAAATAAATAAACAATTAAAATATATAACTATTATTTAAAATGTATGTGGGCCTAATGGGCATGGTCAAAATGGGCCTGACGATTCAGCCCATTGGCATATAAGTACTGATATGAGGCCCATAACTTGAGATCGGAGTCCATATTATGTGGACGGAAAGATTTGATCACCCTCTCTCTCTCTCTCTCTCTCTCTCTCTCTCTCTCTCGCATTCTCTCTCTATCTCTCTCTATCTCTCTCTGTCTCTCTCCCTCTCTTTCTCTCTCTCTCTCTCTCTATATATATATATCTCTATATATTTAATTCTCTCTCTCTCTCCATATATCTCCATCTCTCTCCATCTCTCTCCATCTCTTTCTATACATCTCTCACTCTTTCTCTCTCTTGGGGGGGTGGTTGGGGTGGGGGCACGACAACTAATCTGCAACGGGGTCATGAAGGGAGGGACATCATGGGACTGAGAGGACAACGGGGGAAAGGTCGGAAGAGTTCCAGTTGGGCTGAGGGCATCTGCGGGGCTCCCACCTCCCAGCTGACTGACTGCTCAACCATCGCGCCTCTACTGAAGCTGCGTCACCCCCGGGCCCACTTTCTCCGCGTTGACTTCTATTAAAACCATGTGTACGTATGTCGACGTTTCATCGGAGCTCATGCGTGTGGGCACGCTGGAGAGAGAGAGAGAGAGAGAGAGAGAGAGAGAGGAAGGCAAAGGACAAGAAAGGCGTGTTTTTGGGGTCGTCGTAATCTCTCTGGGAAAGGGGAGTCTGTGGAGGAGGGGGATGCCTATCGTACAGCAACAAGTCATTTGGTGCCGTGCGGAGACCAGAGGTCCAAGGGCTGTGAATCGACTGCTCCAGGGCAAGGAAGAAAAGAGAAAACCCTCCATTAAACGTTAATTTTCATCGACAAACCCAAAGCGGGAAGTTGCCGGCGATGACAAATGGTGGGAGATAACTTGATGGAGGGGTTTTGCCATGTGACTTTCTCTCTCTAAAGTCACAATTAAGACGGCCGTCGGACTCATCCAACCTCTTGAATAAACCGTTCCATAATTGCGTTGAAGGTATTTTTTAGTCTGCCCCTTGAATTTCTCTGAATCTGGGGTGAGAGTAGGTATCCAAATCATGGAACGGGGCCTCTCTAACTCAGCCCAGATGAATATTTCATTCGTGCATTTATCGATTCCTCTCTCTAGATACCGTGTTCCCCCGTTTCCTTATTAGAGAAAATTAAATCACGTGCACACGCCTACATAAGTATAAGTCCAAACCATGGCAAGAGGCGGGTCTAATCGAGATTAGGTCGGTATTTTACTGTTGATTTATTCTCTCTTCTCTCCTTTCCTTCCTCCCCCCCCCCCGCTCTCTCTCTCTCTAGACGCGGACCATAGAAAGAAACTGTTCTTTACCTTCTAGCGGTCTGAGATCTGAGACGGGCGGTGACCATGTCCTCAAGTCTCTGGGATCAGACCCACAGTCATTTTTGTTCTTCACCATTTTCTTCAGTATTCAAAGAGGAGTCCTCCCTATGTCGAGGGAACGTATGACGGCCGGATTTGTGATTGGTGATGAAGCCTTTTTCTCTCTCCCTCCTCCCCCAATGGTTTCGAGGCCATTTCTCCTCATAGACATCAGGTTGACTTCGAGCAAGGTTGTTACAGAAAGGAAGAGGTGGAGGACAGGAGATACGGGCCTTCAGGAAGTCCAAATTCGAGGGTTTCTTGGGAATATTGGCGCGTAGGAGACCCAGATGACTGAGATGTGGTATCCTCTACGTCCCCATCGTTGAACTGAAAGCTCAGCCTAGAGGACAACGGGGACCACAGTGAACATTCAAAGAGACGGTGAAGAAAACCAATGGGCCCTCGAAAACGAATGCGAACCAACCCTCGCCTTCTTTTCTTCTTCTTCTTCTGCTCTCTCTCTCTCTCTCTCTCTCCCTCGCTCGTTCTCGCTCTCCTCCAATATCTATCTATCGGAGAATATGGTCACAAGACTTGGCTTCCTCTTCCCTTTAGATTTTGCCGCTCTCTCTCTCTCTCTCTCTCACTCACTCACTCACTCTCTCGGACCTGGACTACCTCTCGGGCCATGGGATCACAGAGACCTATCCCCAGGTCTCAGTTGTCCCTCTGGTCGT